>JAWPHD010003094.1:0-228755 GCA_037043455.1 Cyrtodaria siliqua
AGTCGGGCAACATATCAATCAAACAACAACATAAACACAATGACCACAGAACCAAATTAAACTTAAATAACAACAGCCAGGCAACATATCAATCAAAAAACATAAACAAAATACAATGAAAACAGAACCAAATTAAACAAATAACAACAGCCAGGCAACGTATCAATCAAACAACAGAATCAAAACACAATGACAACAGAAGCAACTTAAACTTAAACAACAACCGCCGGGCAGCATATCAATCAAACAACAACAACAAAACACAATGACAACAGGACCAAATTAATTTTAAACAACAACAGCCAGGCAACATATCAATCAAATAACAACATAAATACAATGACCACAGAACCAAATTAAACTTAAATAACAACAGTCAGGCAACATATCATCCAAACAACATAAACAAAACACAATAACAACAGAACCAAATTAAACACATAACAACAGTCAGGCAACATATCATCCAAACAACATAAACAAAACACAATAACAACAGAACCAAATTACACACATAACAACAGCCAGGCAACATATCAATCAAACAACAACATCAAAACACAATGACAACAGAACCAAATTAAACTTAAATAACAACCGCCGGGCAGCATATCAATCAAACAACAACAACAAAACACAATGACAACAGGACCAAATTAAACTTAAATAACAACAGTCGGGCAACATATCAATCAAACAGCAACATAAACACAATGACAACAGAACCAAATTAAACTGAAATAACAACAGCCAGGCAACATATCAATCAAACAACATAAACCAAACACAATGACAACAGAAACAAATTAAACTTAAATAACAACCGCCGGGCAACATATCAATCAAACAACAACATCAAAACACAATAACAACAGAACCAAATTAAACTTAAATAACAACAGCCAGGCAACATATCAATCAAACAACAACATCAAAACACAATGACAACAGAATCAAATTAAACTTAAATAACAACCGCCGGGCAACATATCAATCAAACAACAACATCAAAACACAATAACAACAGAACCAAATTAAACTTAAATAACAACAGCCAGGCAACATATCAATCAAACAACAACAAAACACAATGACAACAGAACCAAATTAAACTTAAATAACAACAGTCGGGCAACATATCAATCAAACAACAACATAAACACAATGACCACAGAACCAAATTAAACTTAAATAACAACAGCCAGGCAACATATCAATCAAATAACAACATAAATACAATGACCACAGAACCAAATTAAACTTAAATAACAACAGTCAGGCAACATATCATCCAAACAACATAAACAAAACACAATAACAACAGAACCAAATTAAACACATAACAACAGCCAGGCAACATATCAATCAAACAACAACATGAAAACACAATGACAACAGGACCAAATTAAACTTAAATAAAAACAGCCAGGCAACATATCAATCAAACAACAACATCAAAACACAATGACAACAGAACAAAATTAAACTTAAATAACAACCGCCGGGCAACATATCAATCAAACAACAACAACAAAACACAATGACAACAGGACCAAATTAAACTTAAATAACAACAGTCGGGCAACATATCAATCAAACAGCAACATAAACACAATGACCACAGAACCAAATTAAACTGAAATAACAACAGCCAGGCAACATATCAATCAAACAACATAAACCAAACACAATGACAACAGAAACAAATTAAACTTAAATAACAACAGCCAGGTAAAATATCAATCAAACAACAACATCAAAACACAATGACAACAGAATCAAATTAAACTTAAATAACAACCGCCGGGCAACATATCAATCAAACAACAACATCAAAACACAATAACAACAGAACCAAATTAAACTTAAATAACAACAGCCAGGCAACATATCAATCAAACAACAACAAAAAACACAATGACAACAGAACCAAATTAAACTTAAATAACAACAGTCGGGCAACATATCAATCAAACAACAACATAAACACAATGACCACAGAACCAAATTAAACTTAAATAACAACAGCCAGGCAACATATCAATCAAAAAACATAAACAAAATACAATGAAAACAGAACCAAATTAAACAAATAACAACAGCCAGGCAACATATCAATCAAACAACAGAATCAAAACACAATGACAACAGAAGCAACTTAAACTTAAATAACAACCGCCGGGCAGCATATCAATCAAACAACAACAACAAAACACAATGACAACAGGACCAAATTAATTTTAAACAACAAGAGCCAGGCAACATATCAATCAAACAACAACAAAACACAATGACAACAGAACCAAATTAAACTTAAATAACAACAGTCGGGCAACATATCAATCAAACAACAACATAAACACAATGACCACAGAACCAAATTAAACTTAAATAACAACAGCCAGGCAACATATCAATCAAAAAACATAAACAAAATACAATGAAAACAGAACCAAATTAAACAAATAACAACAGCCAGGCAACGTATCAATCAAACAACAGAATCAAAACACAATGACAACAGAAGCAACTTAAACTTAAACAACAACCGCCGGGCAGCATATCAATCAAACAACAACAACAAAACACAATGACAACAGGACCAAATTAATTTTAAACAACAACAGCCAGGCAACATATCAATCAAAAAACAACAACAAAACACAATACCAACATAACCAAATTAAACTTAAACAACAACAGCCAGGCAACATATCAATCAAATAACAACATAAATACAATGACCACAGAACCAAATTAAACTTAAATAACAACAGTCAGGCAACATATCATCCAAACAACATAAACAAAACACAATAACAACAGAACCAAATTAAACACATAACAACAGTCAGGCAACATATCATCCAAACAACATAAACAAAACACAATAACAACAGAACCAAATTACACACATAACAACAGCCAGGCAACATATCAATCAAACAACAACATCAAAACACAATGACAACAGAACCAAATTAAACTTAAATAACAACCGCCGGGCAGCATATCAATCAAACAACAACAACAAAACACAATGACAACAGGACCAAATTAAACTTAAATAACAACAGTCGGGCAACATATCAATCAAACAGCAACATAAACACAATGACAACAGAACCAAATTAAACTGAAATAACAACAGCCAGGCAACATATCAATCAAACAACATAAACCAAACACAATGACAACAGAAACAAATTAAACTTAAATAACAACAGCCAGGCAAAATATCAATCAAACAACAACATCAAAACACAATGACAACAGAATCAAATTAAACTTAAATAACAACCGCCGGGCAACATATCAATCAAACAACAACATCAAAACACAATAACAACAGAACCAAATTAAACTTAAATAACAACAGCCAGGCAACATATCAATCAAACAACAACAAAACACAATGACAACAGAACCAAATTAAACTTAAATAACAACAGTCGGGCAACATATCAATCAAACAACAACATAAACACAATGACCACAGAACCAAATTAAACTTAAATAACAACAGCCAGGCAACATATCAATCAAATAACAACATAAATACAATGACCACAGAACCAAATTAAACTTAAATAACAACAGTCAGGCAACATATCATCCAAACAACATAAACAAAACACAATAACAACAGAACCAAATTAAACACATAACAACAGCCAGGCAACATATCAATCAAACAACAACATGAAAACACAATGACAACAGGACCAAATTAAACTTAAATAAAAACAGCCAGGCAACATATCAATCAAACAACAACATCAAAACACAATGACAACAGAACAAAATTAAACTTAAATAACAACCGCCGGGCAACATATCAATCAAACAACAACAACAAAACACAATGACAACAGGACCAAATTAAACTTAAATAACAACAGTCGGGCAACATATCAATCAAACAGCAACATAAACACAATGACCACAGAACCAAATTAAACTGAAATAACAACAGCCAGGCAACATATCAATCAAACAACATAAACCAAACACAATGACAACAGAAACAAATTAAACTTAAATAACAACAGCCAGGCAAAATATCAATCAAACAACAACATCAAAACACAATGACAACAGAATCAAATTAAACTTAAATAACAACCGCCGGGCAACATATCAATCAAACAACAACATTAAAACACAATAACAACAGAACCAAATTAAACTTAAATAACAACAGCCAGGCAACATATCAATCAAACAACAACAAAACACAATGACAACAGAACCAAATTAAACTTAAATAACAACAGTCGAGCAACATATCAATCAAACAACAACATAAACACAATGACCACAGAACCAAATTAAACTTAAATAACAACAGCCAGGCAACGTAGCAATCAAACAACAGAATCAAAACACAATGACAACAGAAGCAACTTAAACTTAAATAACAACCGCCGGGCAGCATATCAATCAAACAACAACAACAAAACACAATGACAACAGGACCAAATTAATTTTAAACAACCACAGCCAGGCAACATATCAATCAAACAACAACAACAAAACACAATACCAACATAACCAAATTAAACTTAAACAACAACAGCCAGGCAACATATCAATCAAATAACAACATAAATACAATGACCACAGAACCAAATTAAACTTAAATAACAACAGTCAGGCAACATATCATCCAAACAACATAAACAAAACACAATAACAACAGAACCAAATTAATTTTAAACAACAAGAGCCAGGCAACATATCAATCAAACAACAACAAAACACAATGACAACAGAACCAAATTAAACTTAAATAACAACAGTTGGGCAACATATCAATCAAACAACAACATAAACACAATGACCACAGAACCAAATTAAACTTAAATAACAACAGCCAGGCAACATATCAATCAAAAAACATAAACAAAACACAATAACAACAGAACCAAATTAAACACATAACAACAGCCAGGCAACATATCAATCAAACAACAACATCAAAACACAATGACAACAGAACCAAATTAAACTTAAATAACAACCGCCGGGCAACATATCAATCAAACAACAACAACAAAACACAATGACAACAGGACCAAATTAAACTTAAATAACAACAGTCGGGCAACATATCAATCAAACAGCAACATAAACACAATGACCACAGAACCAAATTAAACTGAAATAACAACAGCCAGGCAACATATCAATCAAACAACATAAACCAAACCCAATGACAACAGAAACAAATTAAACTTAAATAACAACAGCCAGGCAAAATATCAATCAAACAACAACATCAAAACACAATGACAACAGAATCAAATTAAACTTAAATAACAACCGCCGGGCAACATATCAATCAAACAACAACATCAAAACACAATAACAACAGAACCAAATTAAACTTAAATAACAACAGCCAGGCAACATATCAATCAAACAACAACAAAACACAATGACAACAGAACCAAATTAAACTTAAATAACAACAGGCGGGCAACATATCAATCAAACAACAACATAAACACAATGACCACAGAACCAAATTAAACTTAAATAACAACAGCCAGGCAACATATCAATCAAAAAACATAAACAAAATACAATGAAAACAGAACTAAATTAAACAAATAACAACAGCCAGGCAACGTATCAATCAAACAACAGAATCAAAACACAATGACAACAGAAGCAACTTAAACTTAAATAACAACCGCCGGGCAGCATATCAATCAAACAACAACAACAAAACACAATGACAACAGGACCAAATTAATTTTAAACAACAACAGCCAGGCAACATATCAATCAAACAACAACAACAAAACACAATACCAACATAACCAAATTAAACTTAAACAACAACAGCCAGGCAACATATCAATCAAATAACAACATAAATACAATGACCACAGAACCAAATTAAACTTAAATAACAACAGTCAGGCAACATATCATCCAAACAACATAAACAAAACACAATAACAACAGAACCAAATTAAACACATAACAACAGCCAGGCAACATATCAATCAAACAACAACATCAAAACACAATGACAACAGGACCAAATTAAACTTAAATAACAACAGCCAGGCAACATATCAATCAAACAACAACAAAACACAATGACAACAGAACCAAATTAAACTTAAATAACAACAGTCGAGCAACATATCAATCAAACAACAACATAAACACAATGACCACAGAACCAAATTAAACTTAAATAACAACAGCCAGGCAACGTAGCAATCAAACAACAGAATCAAAACACAATGACAACAGAAGCAACTTAAACTTAAATAACAACCGCCGGGCAGCATATCAATCAAACAACAACAACAAAACACAATGACAACAGGACCAAATTAATTTTAAACAACCACAGCCAGGCAACATATCAATCAAACAACAACAACAAAACACAATACCAACATAACCAAATTAAACTTAAACAACAACAGCCAGGCAACATATCAATCAAATAACAACATAAATACAATGACCACAGAACCAAATTAAACTTAAATAACAACAGTCAGGCAACATATCATCCAAACAACATAAACAAAACACAATAACAACAGAACCAAATTAATTTTAAACAACAAGAGCCAGGCAACATATCAATCAAACAACAACAAAACACAATGACAACAGAACCAAATTAAACTTAAATAACAACAGTTGGGCAACATATCAATCAAACAACAACATAAACACAATGACCACAGAACCAAATTAAACTTAAATAACAACAGCCAGGCAACATATCAATCAAAAAACATAAACAAAACACAATAACAACAGAACCAAATTAAACACATAACAACAGCCAGGCAACATATCAATCAAACAACAACATCAAAACACAATGACAACAGAACCAAATTAAACTTAAATAACAACCGCCGGGCAACATATCAATCAAACAACAACAACAAAACACAATGACAACAGGACCAAATTAAACTTAAATAACAACAGTCGGGCAACATATCAATCAAACAGCAACATAAACACAATGACCACAGAACCAAATTAAACTGAAATAACAACAGCCAGGCAACATATCAATCAAACAACATAAACCAAACCCAATGACAACAGAAACAAATTAAACTTAAATAACAACAGCCAGGCAAAATATCAATCAAACAACAACATCAAAACACAATGACAACAGAATCAAATTAAACTTAAATAACAACAGTCGGGCAACATATCAATCAAACAACAACATAAACACAATGACCACAGAACCAAATTAAACTTAAATAACAACAGCCAGGCAACATATCAATCAAATAACAACATAAATACAATGACCACAGAACCAAATTAAACTTAAATAACAACAGTCAGGCAACATATCAATCAAATAACAACATAAATACAATGACCACAGAACCAAATTAAACTTAAATAACAACAGCCAGGCAACATATCAATCAAATAACAACATAAATACAATGACCACAGAACCAAATTAAACTTAAATAACAACCGCCGGGCAACATATCAATCAAACAACAACAACAAAACACAATGACAACAGGACCAAATTAAACTTAAATAACAACAGTCGGGCAACATATCAATCAAACAGCAACATAAACACAATGACCACAGAACCAAATTAAACTGAAATAACAACAGCCAGGCAACATATCAATTAAACAACATAAACCAAACACAATGACAACAGAAACAAATTAAACCTAAATAACAACAGCCAGGCAAAATATCAATCAAACAACAACATCAAAACACAATGACAACAGAATCAAATTAATCTTAAATAACAACCGCCGGGCAACATATCAATCAAACAACAACATCAAAACACAATAACAACAGAACCAAATTAAACTTAAATAACAACAGCCAGGCAACATATCAATCAAACAACAACAAAACACAATGACAACAGAACCAAATTAAACTTAAATAACAACAGTCGGGCAACATATCAATCAAACAACAACATAAACACAATGACCACAGAACCAAATTAAACTTAAATAACAACAGCCAGGCAACATATCAATCAAAAAACATAAACAAAATACAATGAAAACAGAACCAAATTAAACAAATAACAACAGCCAGGCAACATATCAATTAAACAACAGAATCAAAACACAATGACAACAGAAGCAACTTAAACTTAAATAACAACCGCCGGGCAGCATATCAATCAAACAACAACAACAAAACACAATGACAATAGGACCAAATTAATTTTAAACAACAAGAGCCAGGCAACATATCAATCAAACAACAACAAAACACAATGACAACAGAACCAAATTAAACTTAAATAACAACAGTCGGGCAACATATCAATCAAACAACAACATAAACACAATGACCACAGAACCAAATTAAACTTAAATAACAACAGTCAGGCAACATATCATCCAAACAACATAAACAAAACACAATAACAACAGAACCAAATTAAACACATAACAACAGCCAGGCAACATATCAATCAAACAACAACATCAAAACACAATGACAACAGGACCAAATTAAACTTAAATAACAACAGCCAGGCAACATATCAATCAAACAACAACATCAAAACACAATGACAACAGAACCAAATTAAACTTAAATAACAACCGCCGGGCAACATATCAATCAAACAACAACAACAAAACACAATGACAACAGGACCAAATTAAACTTAAATAAAAACAGTCGGGCAACATATCAATCAAACAGCAACATAAACACAATGACCACAGAACCAAATTAAACTGAAATAACAACAGCCAGGCAACATATCAATCAAACAACATAAACCAAACCCAATGACAACAGAAACAAATTAAACTTAAATAACAACAGCCAGGCAAAATATCAATCAAACAACAACATCAAAACACAATGACAACAGAATCAAATTAAACTTAAATAACAACTGCCGGGCAACATATCAATCAAACAACAACATCAAAACACAATAACAACAGAACCAAATTAAACTTAAATAACAACAGCCAGGCAACATATCAATCAAAAAACAACAAAACACAATGACAACAGAACCAAATTAAACTTAAATAACAACAGTCGGGCAACATATCAATCAAACAACAACATAAACACAATGACCACAGAACCAAATTAAACTTAAATAACAACAGCCAGGCAACATATCAATCAAAAAACATAAACAAAATACAATGAAAACAGAACAAAATTAAACAAATAACAACAGCCAGGCAACGTATCAATCAAACAACAGAATCAAAACACAATGACAACAGAAGCAACTTAAACTTAAATAACAACCGCCGGGCAGCATATCAATCAAACAACAACAACAAAACACAATGACAACAGGACCAAATTAATTTTAAACAACAACAGCCAGGCAACATATCAATCAAACAACAACAACAAAACACAATACCAACATAACCAAATTAAACTTAAACAACAACAGCCAGGCAACATATCAATCAAATAACAACATAAATACAATGACCACAGAACCAAATTAAACTTAAATAACAACAGTCAGGCAACATATCATCCAAACAACATAAACAAAACACAATAACAACAGAACCAAATTAAACACATAACAACAGTCAGGCAACATATCATCCAAACAACATAAACAAAACACAATAACAACAGAACCAAATTAAACACATAACAACAGCCAGGCAACATATCAATCAAACAACAACATCAAAACACAATGACAACAGAACCAAATTAAACTTAAATAACAACCGCCGGGCAGCATATCAATCAAACAACAACAACAAAACACAATGACAACAGGACCAAATTAAACTTAAATAACAACAGTCGGGCAACATATCAATCAAACAGCAACATAAACACAATGACAACAGAACCAAATTAAACTGAAATAACAACAGCCAGGCAACATATCAATCAAACAACATAAACCAAACACAATGACAACAGAAACAAATTAAACTTAAATAACAACAGCCAGGCAAAATATCAATCAAACAACAACATCAAAACACAATGACAACAGAATCAAATTAAACTTAAATAACAACCGCCGGGCAACATATCAATCAAACAACAACATCAAAACACAATAACAACAGAACCAAATTAAACTTAAATAACAACAGCCAGGCAACATATCAATCAAACAACAACAAAACACAATGACAACAGAACCAAATTAAACTTAAATAACAACAGTCGGGCAACATATCAATCAAACAACAACATAAACACAATGACCACAGAACCAAATTAAACTTAAATAACAACAGCCAGGCAACATATCAATCAAATAACAACATAAATACAATGACCACAGAACCAAATTAAACTTAAATAACAACAGTCAGGCAACATATCAATCAAATAACAACATAAATACAATGACCACAGAACCAAATTAAACTTAAATAACAACAGCCAGGCAACATATCAATCAAATAACAACATAAATACAATGACCACAGAACCAAATTAAACTTAAATAACAACCGCCGGGCAACATATCAATCAAACAACAACAACAAAACACAATGACAACAGGACCAAATTAAACTTAAATAACAACAGTCGGGCAACATATCAATCAAACAGCAACATAAACACAATGACCACAGAACCAAATTAAACTGAAATAACAACAGCCAGGCAACATATCAATCAAACAACATAAACCAAACACAATGACAACAGAAACAAATTAAACCTAAATAACAACAGCCAGGCAAAATATCAATCAAACAACAACATCAAAACACAATGACAACAGAATCAAATTAATCTTAAATAACAACCGCCGGGCAACATATCAATCAAACAACAACATCAAAACACAATAACAACAGAACCAAATTAAACTTAAATAACAACAGCCAGGCAACATATCAATCAAACAACAACAAAACACAATGACAACAGAACCAAATTAAACTTAAATAACAACAGTCGGGCAACATATCAATCAAACAACAACATAAACACAATGACCACAGAACCAAATTAAACTTAAATAACAACAGCCAGGCAACATATCAATCAAAAAACATAAACAAAATACAATGAAAACAGAACCAAATTAAACAAATAACAACAGCCAGGCAACATATCAATCAAACAACAGAATCAAAACACAATGACAACAGAAGCAACTTAAACTTAAATAACAACCGCCGGGCAGCATATCAATCAAACAACAACAACAAAACACAATGACAATAGGACCAAATTAATTTTAAACAACAAGAGCCAGGCAACATATCAATCAAACAACAACAAAACACAATGACAACAGAACCAAATTAAACTTAAATAACAACAGTCGGGCAACATATCAATCAAACAACAACATAAACACAATGACCACAGAACCAAATTAAACTTAAATAACAACAGCCAGGCAACATATCAATCAAAAAACATAAACAAAATACAATGAAAACAGAACCAAATTAAACAAATAACAACAGCCAGGCAACGTATCAATCAAACAACAGAATCAAAACACAATGACAACAGAAGCAACTTAAACTTAAATAACAACCGCCGGGCAGCATATCAATCAAACAACAACAACAAAACACAATGACAACAGGACCAAATTAATTTTAAACAACAACAGCCAGGCAACATATCAATCAAACAACAACAACAAAACACAATACCAACATAACCAAATTAAACTTAAACAACAACAGCCAGGCAAAATATCAATCAAATAACAACATAAATACAATGACCACAGAACCAAATTAAACTTAAATAACAACAGTCAGGCAACATATCATCCAAACAACATAAACAAAACACAATAACAACAGAACCAAATTAAACACATAACAACAGCCAGGCAACATATCAATCAAACAACAACATCAAAACACAATGACAACAGGACCAAATTAAACTTAAATAACAACAGCCAGGCAACATATCAATCAAACAACAACATCAAAACACAATGACAACAGAACCAAATTAAACTTAAATAACAACCGCCGGGCAACATATCAATCAAACAACAACAACAAAACACAATGACAACAGGACCAAATTAAACTTAAATAACAACAGTCGGGCAACATATCAATCAAACAGCAACATAAACACAATGACCACAGAACCAAATTAAACTGAAATAACAACAGCCAGGCAACATATCAATCAAACAACATAAATCAAACACAATGACAACAGAAACAAATTAAACTTAAATAACAACAGCCAGGCAAAATATCAATCAAACAACAACATCAAAACACAATGACAACAGAATCAAATTAATCTTAAATAACAACCGCCGGGCAACATATCAATCAAACAACAACATCAAAACACAATAACAACAGAACCAAATTAAACTTAAATAACAACAGCCAGGCAACATATCAATCAAACAACAACAAAACACAATGACAACAGAACCAAATTAAACTTAAATAACAACAGTCGGGCAACATATCAATCAAACAACAACATAAACACAATGACCACAGAACCAAATTAAACTTAAATAACAACAGCCAGGCAACATATCAATCAAAAAACATAAACAAAATACAATGAAAACAGAACCAAATTAAACAAATAACAACATCCAGGCAACGTATCAATCAAACAACAGAATCAAAACACAATGACAACAGAAGCAACTTAAACTTAAACAACAACCGCCGGGCAGCATATCAATCAAACAACAACAACAAAACACAATGACAACAGGACCAAATTAATTTTAAACAACAACAGCCAGGCAACATATCAATCAAAAAACAACAACAAAACACAATACCAACATAACCAAATTAAACTTAAACAACAACAGCCAGGCAACATATCAATCAAATAACAACATAAATACAATGACCACAGAACCAAATTAAACTTAAATAACAACAGTCAGGCAACATATCATCCAAACAACATAAACAAAACACAATAACAACAGAACCAAATTAAACACATAACAACAGTCAGGCAACATATCATCCAAACAACATAAACAAAACACAATAACAACAGAACCAAATTAAACACATAACAACAGCCAGGCAACATATCAATCAAACAACAACATCAAAACACAATGACAACAGAACCAAATTAAACTTAAATAACAACCGCCGGGCAGCATATCAATCAAACAACAACAACAAAACACAATGACAACAGGACCAAATTAAACTTAAATAACAACAGTCGGGCAACATATCAATCAAACAGCAACATAAACACAATGACAACAGAACCAAATTAAACTGAAATAACAACAGCCAGGCAACATATCAATCAAACAACATAAACCAAACACAATGACAACAGAAACAAATTAAACTTAAATAACAACAGCCAGGCAAAATATCAATCAAACAACAACATCAAAACACAATGACAACAGAATCAAATTAAACTTAAATAACAACCGCCGGGCAACATATCAATCAAACAACAACATCAAAACACAATAACAACAGAACCAAATTAAACTTAAATAACAACAGCCAGGCAACATATCAATCAAACAACAACAAAACACAATGACCACAGAACCAAATTAAACTTAAATAACAACAGCCAGGCAACATATCAATCAAATAACAACATAAATACAATGACCACAGAACCAAATTAAACTTAAATAACAACAGTCAGGCAACATATCATCCAAACAACATAAACAAAACACAATAACAACAGAACCAAATTAAACACATAACAACAGCCAGGCAACATATCAATCAAACAACAACATGAAAACACAATGACAACAGGACCAAATTAAACTTAAATAAAAACAGCCAGGCAACATATCAATCAAACAACAACATCAAAACACAATGACAACAGAACAAAATTAAACTTAAATAACAACCGCCGGGCAACATATCAATCAAACAACAACAACAAAACACAATGACAACAGGACCAAATTAAACTTAAATAACAACAGTCGGGCAACATATCAATCAAACAGCAACATAAACACAATGACCACAGAACCAAATTAAACTGAAATAACAACAGCCAGGCAACATATCAATCAAACAACATAAACCAAACACAATGACAACAGAAACAAATTAAACTTAAATAACAACAGCCAGGCAAAATATCAATCAAACAACAACATCAAAACACAATGACAACAGAATCAAATTAAACTTAAATAACAACCGCCGGGCAACATATCAATCAAACAACAACATTAAAACACAATAACAACAGAACCAAATTAAACTTAAATAACAACAGCCAGGCAACATATCAATCAAACAACAACAAAACACAATGACAACAGAACCAAATTAAACTTAAATAACAACAGTCGAGCAACATATCAATCAAACAACAACATAAACACAATGACCACAGAACCAAATTAAACTTAAATAACAACAGCCAGGCAACGTAGCAATCAAACAACAGAATCAAAACACAATGACAACAGAAGCAACTTAAACTTAAATAACAACCGCCGGGCAGCATATCAATCAAACAACAACAACAAAACTCAATGACAACAGGACCAAATTAATTTTAAACAACAACAGCCAGGCAACATATCAATCAAACAACAACAACAAAACACAATACCAACATAACCAAATTAAACTTAAACAACAACAGCAAGGCAACATATCAATCAAATAACAACATAAATACAATGACCACAGAACCAAATTAAACTTAAATAACAACAGTCAGGCAACATATCATCCAAACAACATAAACAAAACACAATAACAACAGAACCAAATTAAACACATAACAACAGCCAGGCAACATATCAATCAAACAACAACATCAAAACACAATGACAACAGAACCAAATTAAACTTAAATAACAACCGCCGGGCAACATATCAATCAAACAACAACAACAAAACACAATGACAACAGGACCAAATTAAACTTAAATAACAACAGTCGGGCAACATATCAATCAAACAGCAACATAAACACAATGACCACAGAACCAAATTAAACTGAAATAACAACAGCCAGGCAACATATCAATCAAACAACATAAACCAAACCCAATGACAACAGAAACAAATTAAACTTAAATAACAACAGCCAGGCAAAATATCAATCAAACAACAACATCAAAACACAATGACAACAGAATCAAATTAAACTTAAATAACAACCGCCGGGCAACATATCAATCAAACAACAACATCAAAACACAATAACAACGGAACCAAATTAAACTTAAATAACAACAGTCAGGCAACATATCATCCAAACAACATAAACAAAACACAATAACAACAGAACCAAATTAAACACATAACAACAGCCAGGCAACATATCAATCAAACAACAACATCAAAACACAATGACAACAGGACCAAATTAAACTTAAATAACAACAGCCAGGCAACATATCAATCAAACAACAACATTAAAACACAATGACAACAGAACCAAATTAAACTTAAATAACAACAGCCACGCAACATATCAATCAAAAAACATAAACAAAATACAATGAAAACAGAACCAAATTAAACAAATAACAACAGCCAGGCAACGTATCAATCAAACAACAGAATCAAAACACAATGACAACAGAAGCAACTTAAACTTAAATAACAACCGCCGGGCAGCATATCAATCAAACAACAACAACAAAACACAATGACAACAGGACCAAATTAATTTTAAACAACAACAGCCAGGCAACATATCAATCAAACAACAACAACAAAACACAATACCAACATAACCAAATTAAACTTAAACAACAACAGCCAGGCAACATATCAATCAAATAACAACATAAATACAATGACCACAGAACCAAATTAAACTTAAATAACAACAGTCAGGCAACATATCATCCAAACAACATAAACAAAACACAATAACAACAGAACCAAATTAAACACATAACAACAGACAGGCAACATATCAATCAAACAACAACATCAAAACACAATGACAACAGGACCAAATTAAACTTAAATAACAACAGCCAGGCAACATATCAATCAAACAACAACATCAAAACACAATGACAACAGAACCAAATTAAACTTAAATAACAACCGCCGGGAAACATATCAATCAATCAAACAACAACAACAAAACACAATGACAACAGGACCAAATTAAACTTAAATAACAACAGTCGGGCAACATATCAATCAAACAGCAACATAAACACAATGACCACAGAACCAAATTAAACTGAAATAACAACAGCCAGGCAACATATCAATCAAACAACATAAACCAAACACAATGACAACAGAAACAAATTAAACTTAAATAACAACAGCCAGGCAAAATATCAATCAAACAACTACATCAAAACACAATGACAACAGAATCAAATTAAACTTAAATAACAACCGCCGGGCAACATATCAATCAAACAACAACATCAAAACACAATAACAACAGAACCAAATTAAACTTAAATAACAACAGCCAGGCAACATATCAATCAAACAACAACAAAACACAATGACAACAGAACCAAATTAAACTTAAATAACAACAGTCGGGCAACATATCAATCAAACAACAACATAAACACAATGACCACAGAACCAAATTAAACTTAAATAACAACAGCCAGGCAACATATCAATCAAAAAACATAAACAAAATACAATGAAAACAGAACCAAATTAAACAAATAACAACAGCCAGGCAACGTATTAATCAAACAACAGAATCAAAACACAATGACAACAGAAGCAACTTAAACTTAAATAACAACCGCCGGGCAACATATATCAATCAAACAACAACAACAAAACACAATGACAACAGGACCAAATTAATTTTAAACAACAACAGCCAGGCAACATATCAATCAAACAACAACAACAAAACACAATACCAACATAACCAAATTAAACTTAAACAACAACAGCCAGGCAACATATCAATCAAAATACAATGACCACAGAACCAAATTAAACTTAAATAACAACAGTCAGGCAACATATCATCCAAACAACATAAACAAAACACAATAACAACAAAACCAAATTAAACACATAACAACAGTCAGGCAACATATCATCCAAACAACATAAACAAAACACAATAACAACAGAACCAAATTAAACACATAACAACAGCCAGGCAACATATCAATCAAACAACAACATCAAAACACAATGACAACAGAACCAAATTAAACTTAAATAACAACCGCCGGGCAGCATATCAATCAAACAACAACAACAAAACACAATGACAACAGGACCAAATTAAACTTAAATAACAACAGTCGGGCAACATATCAATCAAACAGCAACATAAACACAATGACAACAGAACCAAATTAAACTGAAATAACAACAGCCAGGCAACATATCAATCAAACAACATAAACCAAACACAATGACAACAGAAACAAATTAAACTTAAATAACAACAGCCAGGCAAAATATCAATCAAACAACAACATCAAAACACAATGACAACAGAATCAAATTAAACTTAAATAACAACCGCCGGGCAACATATCAATCAAACAACAACATCAAAACACAATAACAACAGAACCAAATTAAACTTAAATAACAACAGCCAGGCAACATATCAATCAAACAACAACAACAAAACACAATACCAACATAACCAAATTAAACTTAAACAACAACAGCCAGGCAACATATCAATCAAATAACAACATAAATACAATGACCACAGAACCAAATTAAACTTAAATAACAACAGTCAGGCAACATATCATCCAAACAACATAAACAAAACACAATAACAACAGAACCAAATTAAACACATAACAACAGCCAGGCAACATATCAATCAAACAACAACATCAAAACACAATGACAACAGAACCAAATTAAACTTAAATAACAACCGCCGGGCAACATATCAATCAAACAACAACAACAAAACACAATGACAACAGGACCAAATTAAACTTAAATAACAACAGTCGGGCAACATATCAATCAAACAGCAACATAAACACAATGACCACAGAACCAAATTAAACTGAAATAACAACAGCCAGGCAACATATCAATCAAACAACATAAACCAAACCCAATGACAACAGAAACAAATTAAACTTAAATAACAACAGCCAGGCAAAATATCAATCAAACAACAACATCAAAACACAATGACAACAGAATCAAATTAAACTTAAATAACAACCGCCGGGCAACATATCAATCAAACAACAACATCAAAACACAATAACAACAGAACCAAATTAAACTTAAATAACAACAGTCGGGCAACATATCAATCAAACAACAACATAAACACAATGACCACAGAACCAAATTAAACTTAAATAACAACAGCCAGGCAACATATCAATCAAACAACAGAATCAAAACACAATGACAACAGAAGCAACTTAAACTTAAATAACAACCGCCGGGCAGCATATCAATCAAACAACAACAACAAAACACAATGACAACAGGACCAAATTAATTGTAAACAACAACAGCCAGGAAACATATCAATCAAACAACAACAACAAAACACAATACCAACATAACCAAATTAAACTTAAACAACAACAGCCAGGCAACATATCAATCAAATAACAACATAAATACAATGACCACAGAACCAAATTAAACTTAAATAACAACAGTCAGGCAACATATCATCCAAACAACATAAACAAAACACAATAACAACAGAACCAAATTAAACACATAACAACAGCCAGGCAACATATCAATCAAACAACAACATCAAAACACAATGACAACAGAACCAAATTAAACTTAAATAACAACCGCCGGGCAACATATCAATCAAACAACAACATCAAAACACAATAACAACAGAACCAAATTAAACTTAAATAACAACAGCCAGGCAACATATCAATCAAACAACAACAAAACACAATGACAACAGAACCAAATTAAACTTAAATAACAACAGTCGGGCAACATATCAATCAAACAACAACATAAACACAATGACCACAGAACCAAATTAAACTTAAATAACAACAGCCAGGCAACATATCAATCAAAAAACATAAACAAAATACAATGAAAACAGAACCAAATTAAACAAATAACAACAGCCAGGCAACGTATCAATCAAACAACAGAATTTAAAACACAATGACAACAGAAGCAACTTAAACTTAAATAACAACCGCCGGGCAGCATATCAATCAAACAACAACAACAAAACACAATGACAACAGGACCAAATTAATTTTAAACAACAACAGCCAGGCAACATATCAATCAAACAACAACAACAAAACACAATACCAACATAACCAAATTAAACTTAAACAACAACAGCCAGGCAACATATCAATCAAATAACAACATAAATACAATGACCACAGAACCAAATTAAACTTAAATAACAACAGTCAGGCAACATATCATCCAAACAACATAAGCAAAACACAATAACAACAGAACCAAATTAAACACATAACAACAGCCAGGCAACATATCAATCAAACAACAACATCAAAACACAATGACAACAGGACCAAATTAAACTTATATAACAACAGCCAGGCAACATATCAATCAAACAACAACATCAAAACACAATGACAACAGAACCAAATTAAACTTAAATAACAACCGCCGGGCAACATATCAATCAAACAACAACAACAAAACACAATGACAACAGGACCAAATTAAACTAAAATAACAACAGTCGGGCAACATATCAATCAAACAGCAACATAAACACAATGACCACAGAACCAAATTAAACTGAAATAACAACAGCCAGGCAACATATCAATCAAACAACATAAACCAAACACAATGACAACAGAAACAAATTAAACTTAAATAACAACAGCCAGGCAAACTATCAATCAACCAACAACATCAAAACACAATGACAACAGAATCAAATTAAACTTAAATAACAACCGCCGGGCAACATATCAATCAAACAACAACATCAAAACACAATAACAACAGAACCAAATTAAACTTAAATAACAACCGCCGGGCAACATATCAATCAAACAACAACAACAAAACACAATGACAACAGGACCAAATTAATTTTAAACAACAACAGCCAGGCAACATATCAATCAAACAACAAAAACAAAACACAATACCAACATAACCAAATTAAACTTAAACAACAACAGCCAGGCAACATATCAATCAAATAACAACATAAATACAATGACCACAGAACCAAATTAAACTTAAATAACAACAGTCAGGCAACATATCATCCAAACAACATAAACAAAACACAATAACAACAGAACCAAATTAAACACATAACAACAGCCGGGCAACATATCAATCAAACAACAACATCAAAACACAATAACAACAGAACCAAATTAAACTTAAATAACAACAGCCAGGCAACATATCAATCAAACAACAACATCAAAACACAATGACAACAGAACCAAATTAAACTTAAATAACAACCGCCGGGCAACATATCAATCAAACAACAACAACAAAACACAATGACAACAGGACCAAATTAAACTTAAATAACAACAGTCGGGCAACATATCAATCAAACAGCAACATAAACACAATGACCACAGAACCAAATTAAACTAAAATAACAACAGCCAGACAACATATCAATCAAACAACATAAACCAAACACAATGACAACAGAAACAAATTAAACTTAAATAACAACAGCCAGGCAACATATCAATCAAAAAACATAAACAAAATACAATGAAAACAGAACCAAATTAAACAAATAACAACAGCCAGGCAACGTATCAATCAAACAACAGAATTTAAAACACAATGACAACAGAAGCAACTTAAACTTAAATAACAACCGCCGGGCAGCATATCAATCAAACAACAACAACAAAACACAATGACAACAGGACCAAATTAATTTTAAACAACAACAGCCAGGCAACATATCAATCAAACAACAACAACAAAACACAATACCAACATAACCAAATTAAACTTAAACAACAACAGCCAGGCAACATATCAATCAAATAACAACATAAATACAATGACCACAGAACCAAATTAAACTTAAATAACAACAGTCAGGCAACATATCATCCAAACAACATAAACAAAACACAATAACAACAGAACCAAATTAAACACATAACAACAGCCAGGCAACATATCAATCAAACAACAACATCAAAACACAATGACAACAGAACCAAATTAAACTTAAATAACAACCGCCGGGCAACATATCAATCAAACAACAACAACAAAACACAATGACAACAGGACCAAATTAAACTTAAATAACAACAGTCGGGCAACATATCAATCAAACAGCAACATAAACACAATGACCACAGAACCAAATTAAACTGAAATAACAACAGCCAGGCAACATATCAATCAAACAACATAAACCAAACCCAATGACAACAGAAACAAATTAAACTTAAATAACAACAGCCAGGCAAAATATCAATCAAACAACAACATCAAAACACAATGACAACAGAATCAAATTAAACTTAAATAACAACCGCCGGGCAACATATCAATCAAACAACAACATCAAAACACAATAACAACAGAACCAAATTAAACTTAAATAACAACAGTCGGGCAACATATCAATCAAACAACAACATAAACACAATGACCACAGAACCAAATTAAACTTAAATAACAACAGCCAGGCAACATATCAATCAAACAACAGAATCAAAACACAATGACAACAGAAGCAACTTAAACTTAAATAACAACCGCCGGGCAGCATATCAATCAAACAACAACAACAAAACACAATGACAACAGGACCAAATTAATTGTAAACAACAACAGCCAGGCAACATATCAATCAAACAACAACAACAAAACACAATACCAACATAACCAAATTAAACTTAAACAACAACAGCCAGGCAACATATCAATCAAATAACAACATAAATACAATGACCACAGAACCAAATTAAACTTAAATAACAACAGTCAGGCAACATATCATCCAAACAACATAAACAAAACACAATAACAACAGAACCAAATTAAACACATAACAACAGCCAGGCAACATATCAATCAAACAACAACATCAAAACACAATGACAACAGAACCAAATTAAACTTAAATAACAACCGCCGGGCAACATATCAATCAAACAACAACATCAAAACACAATAACAACAGAACCAAATTAAACTTAAATAACAACAGCCAGGCAACATATCAATCAAACAACAACAAAACACAATGACAACAGAACCAAATTAAACTTAAATAACAACAGTCGGGCAACATATCAATCAAACAACAACATAAACACAATGACCACAGAACCAAATTAAACTTAAATAACAACAGCCAGGCAACATATCAATCAAAAAACATAAACAAAATACAATGAAAACAGAACCAAATTAAACAAATAACAACAGCCAGGCAACGTATCAATCAAACAACAGAATTTAAAACACAATGACAACAGAAGCAACTTAAACTTAAATAACAACCGCCGGGCAGCATATCAATCAAACAACAACAACAAAACACAATGACAACAGGACCAAATTAATTTTAAACAACAACAGCCAGGCAACATATCAATCAAACAACAACAACAAAACACAATACCAACATAACCAAATTAAACTTAAACAACAACAGCCAGGCAACATATCAATCAAATAACAACATAAATACAATGACCACAGAACCAAATTAAACTTAAATAACAACAGTCAGGCAACATATCATCCAAACAACATAAACAAAACACAATAACAACAGAACCAAATTAAACACATAACAACAGCCAGGCAACATATCAATCAAACAACAACATCAAAACACAATGACAACAGGACCAAATTAAACTTATATAACAACAGCCAGGCAACATATCAATCAAACAACAACATCAAAACACAATGACAACAGAACCAAATTAAACTTAAATAACAACCGCCGGGCAACATATCAATCAAACAACAACAACAAAACACAATGACAACAGGACCAAATTAAACTAAAATAACAACAGTCGGGCAACATATCAATCAAACAGCAACATAAACACAATGACCACAGAACCAAATTAAACTGAAATAACAACAGCCAGGCAACATATCAATCAAACAACATAAACCAAACACAATGACAACAGAAACAAATTAAACTTAAATAACAACAGCCAGGCAAACTATCAATCAACCAACAACATCAAAACACAATGACAACAGAATCAAATTAAACTTAAATAACAACCGCCGGGCAACATATCAATCAAACAACAACATCAAAACACAATAACAACAGAACCAAATTAAACTTAAATAACAACCGCCGGGCAACATATCAATCAAACAACAACAACAAAACACAATGACAACAGGACCAAATTAATTTTAAACAACAACAGCCAGGCAACATATCAATCAAACAACAAAAACAAAACACAATACCAACATAACCAAATTAAACTTAAACAACAACAGCCAGGCAACATATCAATCAAATAACAACATAAATACAATGACCACAGAACCAAATTAAACTTAAATAACAACAGTCAGGCAACATATCATCCAAACAACATAAACAAAACACAATAACAACAGAACCAAATTAAACACATAACAACAGCCAGGCAACATATCAATCGAACAACAACATCAAAACACAATGACAACAGGACCAAATTAAACTTAAATAACAACAGCCAGGCAACATATCAATCAAACAACAACATCAAAACACAATGACAACAGAACCAAATTAAACTTAAATAACAACCGCCGGGCAACATATCAATCAAACAACAACAACAAAACACAATGACAACAGGACCAAATTAAACTTAAATAACAACAGTCGGGCAACATATCAATCAAACAGCAACATAAACACAATGACCACAGAACCAAATTAAACTAAAATAACAACAGCCAGACAACATATCAATCAAACAACATAAACCAAACACAATGACAACAGAAACAAATTAAACTTAAATAACAACAGCCAGGCAACATATCAATCAAAAAACATAAACAAAATACAATGAAAACAGAACCAAATTAAACAAATAACAACAGCCAGGCAACGTATCAATCAAACAACAGAATTTAAAACACAATGACAACAGAAGCAACTTAAACTTAAATAACAACCGCCGGGCAGCATATCAATCAAACAACAACAACAAAACACAATGACAACAGGACCAAATTAATTTTAAACAACAACAGCCAGGCAACATATCAATCAAACAACAACAACAAAACACAATACCAACATAACCAAATTAAACTTAAACAACAACAGCCAGGCAACATATCAATCAAATAACAACATAAATACAATGACCACAGAACCAAATTAAACTTAAATAACAACAGTCAGGCAACATATCATCCAAACAACATAAACAAAACACAATAACAACAGAACCAAATTAAACACATAACAACAGCCAGGCAACATATCAATCAAACAACAACATCAAAACACAATGACAACAGGACCAAATTAAACTTATATAACAACAGCCAGGCAACATATCAATCAAACAACAACATCAAAACACAATGACAACAGAACCAAATTAAACTTAAATAACAACCGCCGGGCAACATATCAATCAAACAACAACAACAAAACACAATGACAACAGGACCAAATTAAACTTAAATAACAACAGTCGGGCAACATATCAATCAAACAGCAACATAAACACAATGACCACAGAACCAAATTAAACTGAAATAACAACAGCCAGGCAACATATCAATCAAACAACATAAACCAAACACAATGACAACAGAAACAAATTAAACTTAAATAACAACAGCCAGGCAAAATATCAATCAAACAACAACATCAAAACACAATGACAACAGAATCAAATTAAACTTAAATAACAACCGCCGGGCAACATATCAATCAAACAACAACATCAAAACACAATAACAACAGAACCAAATTAAACTTAAATAACAACAGCCAGGCAACATATCAATCAAACAACAACAAAACACAATGACAACAGAACCAAATTAAACTTAAATAACAACAGTCGGGCAACATATCAATCAAACAACAACATAAACACAATGACCACAGAACCAAATAAAACTTAAATAACAACAGCCAGGCAACATATCAATCAAAAAACATAAACAAAATACAATGAAAACAGAACCAAATTAAACAAATAACAACAGCCAGGCAACGTATCAATCAAACAACAGAATCAAAACACAATGACAACAGAAGCAACTTAAACTTAAATAACAACCGCCGGGCAGCATATCAATCAAACAACAACAACAAAACACAATGACAACAGGACCAAATTAATTTTAAACAACAACAGCCAGGCAACATATCAATCAAACAACAACAACAAAACACAATACCAACATAACCAAATTAAACTTAAACAACAACAGCCAGGCAACATATCAATCAAATAACAACATAAATACAATGACCACAGAACCAAATTAAACTTAAATAACAACAGTCAGGCAACATATCATCCAAACAACATAAACAAAACACAATAACAACAGAACCAAATTAAACACATAACAACAGCCAGGCAACATATCAATCGAACAACAACATAAACACAATGACCACAGAACCAAATTAAACTTAAATAACAACAGCCAGGCAACATATCAATGAAAAAACATAAACAAAATACAATGAAAACAGAACCAAATTAAACAAATAACAACAGCCAGGCAACATATCAATCAAACAACAGAATCAAAACACAATGACAACAGAACCAAATTAAACTTAAATAACAACCGCCGGGCAACATATCAATCAAACAACAACAACAAAACACAATGACAACAGGACCAAATTAAACTTAAATAACAACAGTCGGGCAACATATCAATCAAACAGCAACATAAACACAATGACCACAGAACCAAATTAAACTGAAATAACAACAGCCAGACAACATATCAATCAAACAACATAAACCAAACACAATGACAACAGAAACAAATTAAACTTAAATAACAACAGCCAGGCAAAATATCAATCAAACAACAACATCAAAACACAATGACAACAGAATCAAATTAAACTTAAATAACAACCGCCGGGCAACATATCAATCGAACAACAACATCAAAACACAATAACAACAGAACCAAATTAAACTTAAATAACAACAGCCAGGCAACATATCAATCAAAAAACATGAACAAAATACAATGAAAACAGAACCAAATTAAACAAATAACAACAGCCAGGCAACATATCAATCAAACAACAGAATCAAAACACAATGACAACAGAACAACTTAAACTTAAATAACAACCGCCTGGCAGCATATCAATCAAACAACAACAACAAAACACAATGACAACAGGACCAAATTAATTTTAAACAACAACAGCCAGGCAACATATCAATCAAACAACAACAACAAAACACAATACCAACATAACCATATTAAACTTAAACAACAACAGCCAGACAACATATCAATCAAATAACAACATAAATACAATGACCACAAAACCAAATTAAACTTAAATAACAACAGTCAGGCAACATATCATCCAAACAACATAAACAAAACACAATAACAACAGAACCAAATTAAACACATAACAACAGCCAGGCAACATATCAATCAAACAACAACATCAAAACACAATGACAACAGGACCAAATTAAACTTAAATAACAACAGCCAGGCAACATACCAATCAAACAACAACATCAAAACACAATGACAACAGAACCAAATTAAACTTAAATAACAACCGCCGGGCAACATATCAATCAAACAACAACAACAAAACACAATGACAACAGGACCAAATTAAACTTAAATAACAACAGTCGGGCAACATATCAATCAAACAGCAACATAAACACAATGACCACAGAACCAAATTAAACTGAAATAACAACAGCCGGGCAACATATCAATCAAACAACATAAACCAAACACAATGACAACAGAAACAAATTAAACTTAAATAACAACAGCCAGGCAAAATATCAATCAAACAACAACATCAAAACACAATGACAACAGAATCAAATTAAACTTAAATAACAACCGCCAGGCAACATATCAATCAAACAACAACATCAAAACACAATAACAACAGAACCAAATTAAACTTAAATAACAACAGCCAGGCAACATATCAATCAAACAACAACAAAACACAATGACAACAGAACCAAATTAAACTTAAATAACAACAGTCGGGCAACATATCAATCAAACAACAACATAAACACAATGACCACAGAACCAAATTAAACTTAAATAACAACAGCCAGGCAACATATCAATCAAAAAACATAAACAAAATACAATGAAAACAGAACCAAATTAAACAAATAACAAAAGCCAGGCAACGTATCAATCAAACAACAGAATCAAAACACAATGACAACAGAAGCAACTTAAACTTAAATAACAACCGCCGGGCAGCATATCAATCAAACAACAACAACAAAACACAATGACAACAGGACCAAATTAAACTTAAATAACAACAGTCGGGCAACATATCAATCAAACAGCAACATAAACACAATGACCACAGAACCAAATTAAACTTAAATAACAACAGCCAGGCAACATATCAATCAAAAAACATAAACAAAATACAATGAAAACAGAACCAAATTAAACAAATAACAAAAGCCAGGCAACGTATCAATCAAACAACAGAATCAAAACACAATGACAACAGAAGCAACTTAAACTTAAATAACAACCGCCGGGCAGCATATCAATCAAACAACAACAACAAAACACAATGACAACAGGACCAAATTAATTTTAAACAACAACAGCCAGGCAACATATCAAACAACAACAACAAAACACAATACCAACATAACCAAATTAAACTTAAACAACAACAGCCAGGCAACATATCAATCAAATAACAACATAAATACAATGACCACAGAACCAAATTAAACTTAAATAACAACAGTCAGGCAACATATCATCCAAACAACATAAACAAAACACAATAACAACAGAACCAAATCAAACACATAACAACAGCCAGGCAACATATCAATCAAACAACAACATCAAAACACAATGACAACAGGACCAAATTAAAATTAAATAACAACAGCCAGGCAACATATCAATCAGACAACAACATCAAAACACAATGACAACAGAACCAAATTAAACTTAAATAACAACCGCCGGGCAACATATCAATCAAACAACAACAACAAAACACAATGACAACAGGACCAAATTAAACTTAAATAACAACAGTCGGGCAACATATCAATCAAACAGCAACATAAACACAATGACCACAGAACCAAATTAAACTGAAATAACAACAGCCAGGCAACATATCAATCAAACAACGTAAACCAAACACAATGACAACAGAAACAAATTAAACTTAAATAACAACAGCCAGGCAAAATATCAATCAAACAACAACATCAAAACACAATGACAACAGAATCAAATTAAACTTAAATAACAACCGCCGGGCAACATATCAATCAAACAACAACATCAAAACACAATAACAACAGAACCAAATTAAACTTAAATAACAACAGCCAGGCAACATATCAATCAAACAACAACAAAAAACACAATGACAACAGAACCAAATTAAACTTAAATAACAACAGTCGGGCAACATATCAATCAAACAACAACATAAACACAATGACCACAGAACCAAATTAAACTTAAATAACAACAGCTAGGCAACATATCAATAAAAAAACATAAACAAAATACAATGAAAACAGAACCAAATTAAACAAATAACAACAGCCAGGCAACATATCAATCAAACAACAGAATCAAAACACAATGACAACAGAAGCAACTTAAACTTAAATAACAACCGCCGGGCAGCATATCAATCAAACAACAACAACAAAACACAATGACAACAGGACCAAATTAATTTTAAACAACAACAGCCAGGCAACATATCAATCAAACAACAACAGTACACAATGACAACAGAACCAAATTAAACTTAAATAACAACAGTCGGGCAACATATCAATCAAACAACAACATAAACACAATGACCACAGAACCAAATTAAACTTAAATAACAACAGCCAGGCAACATATCAATCAAAAAACATAAACAAAATACAATGAAAACAGAACCAAATTAAACAAATAACAACAGCCAGGCAACATATCAATCAAACAACAGAATCAAAACACAATGACAACAGAAGCAACTTAAACTTAAATAACAACCGCCTGGCAGCATATCAATCAAACAACAACAACAAAACACAATGACAACAGGACCAAATTAATTTTAAACAACAACAGCCAGTCAACATATCAATCAAACAACAACAACAAAACACAATACCAACATAACCATATTAAACTTAAACAACAACAGCCAGGCAACATATCAATCAAATAACAACATAAATACAATGACCATAGAACCAAATTAAACTTAAATAACAACAGTCAGGCAACATATCATCCAAACAACATAAACAAAACACAATAACAACAGAACCAAATTAAACACATAACAGCCAGGCAACATATCAATCAAACAACAACATCAAAACACAATGACAACAGGACCAAATTAAACTTAAATAACAACAGCCAGGCAACATATCAATCAAACAACAACATCAAAACACAATGACAACAGAACCAAATTAAACTTAAATAACAACCGCCGGGCAACATATCAATCAAACAACAACAACAAAACACAATGACAACAGGACCAAATTAAACTTAAATAACAACAGTCGGGCAACATATCAATCAAACAGCAACATAAACACAATGACCACAGAACCAAATTAAACTGAAATAACAACAGCCGGGCAACATATCAATCAAACAACATCAACAAAATACAATGAAAACAGAACCAAATTAAACAAATGACAACAGCCAGGCAACATATCAATCAAACAACAGAATCAAAACACAATGACAACAGAAGCAACTTAAACTTAAATAACAACCGCCGGGCAGCATATCAATCAAACAACAACAACAAAACACAATGACAACAGGACCAAATTAATTTTAAACAACAACAGCCAGGCAACATATCAATCAAACAACAACAAAACACAATGACAACAGAACCAAATTAAACTTAAATAACAACAGTCGGGCAACATATCAATCAAACAACAACATAAACACAATGACCACAGAACCAAATTAAACTTAAATAACAACAGCCAGGCAACATATCAATGAAAAAACATAAACAAAATACAATGAAAACAGAACCAAATTAAACAAATAACAACAGCCAGGCAACATATCAATCAAACAACAGAATCAAAACACAATGACAACAGAAGCAACTTAAACTTAAATAACAACCGCCTGGCAGCATATCAATCAAACAACAACAACAAAACACAATGACAACAGGACCAAATTAATTTTAAACAACAACCGCCAGGCAACATATCAATCAAACAACAACAACAAAACACAATACCAACAAAACCATATTAAACTTAAACAACAACAGCCAGGCAACATATCAATCAAATAACAACATAAATACAATGACCACAGAACCAAATTAAACTTAAATAACAACAGTCAGGCAACATATCATCCAAACAACATAAACAAAACACAATAACAACAGAACCAAATTAAACACATAACAGCCAGGCAACATATCAATCAAACAACAACATCAAAACACAATGACAACAGGACCAAATTAAACTTAAATAACAACAGCCAGGCAACATATCAATCAAACAACAACATCAAAACACAATGACAACAGAACCAAATTAAACTTAAATAACAACCGCCGGGCAACATATCAATCAAACAACAACAACAAAACACAATGACAACAGGACCAAATTAAACTTAAATAACAACAGTCGGGCAACATATCAATCAAACAGCAACATAAACACAATGACCACAGAACCAAATTAAACTGAAATAACAACAGCCGGGCAACATATCAATCAAACAACATAAACCAAACACAATGACAACAGAAACAAATTAAACTTAAATAACAACAGCCAGGCAAAATATCAATCAAACAACAACATCAAAACTCAATGACAACAGAATCAAATTAAACTTAAATAACAACCGCCAGGCAACATATCAATCAAACAACAACATCAAAACACAATAACAACAGAACCAAATTAAACTTAAATAACAACAGCCAGGCAACATATCAATCAAACAACAACAAAACATAATGACAACAGAACCAAATTAAACTTAAATAACAACAGTCGGGCAACATATCAATCAAACAGCAACATAAACACAATGACCACAGAACCAAATTAAACTGAAATAACAACAGCCGGGCAACATATCAATCAAACAACATAAACCAAACACAATGACAACAGAAACAAATTAAACTTAAATAACAACAGCCAGGCAAAATATCAATCAAACAACAACATCAAAACACAATGACAACAGAACCAAATTAAACAAATAACAACAGCCAGGCAACGTATCAATCAAACAACAGAATCAAAACACAATGACAACAGAAGCAACTTAAACTTAAATAACAACCGCCGGGCAGCATATCAATCAAACAACAACAACAAAACACAATGACAACAGGACCAAATTAAACTTAAATAACAACAGTCGGGCAACATATCAATCAAACAGCAACATAAACACAATGACCACAGAACCAAATTAAACTTAAATAACAACAGCCAGGCAACATATCAATCAAAAAACATAAACAAAATACAATGAAAACAGAACCAAATTAAAGAAATAACAACAGCCAGGCAACGTATCAATCAAACAACAGAATCAAAACACAATGACAACAGAAGCAACTTAAACTTAAATAACAACTGCCGGGCAGCATATCAATCAAACAACAACAACAAAACACAATGACAACAGGACCAAATTAATTTTAAACAACAACAGCCAGGCAACATATCAATCAAACAACAACAACAAAACACAATACCAACATAACCAAATTAAACTTAAACAACAACAGCCAGGCAACATATCAATCAAATAACAACATAAATACAATGACCACAGAACCAAATTAAACTTAAATAACAACAGTCAGGCAACATATCATCCAAACAACATAAACAAAACACAATAACAACAGAACCAAATTAAACACATAACAACAGCCAGGCAACATATCAATCAAACAACAACATCAAAACACAATGACAACAGGACCAAATTAAACTTAAATAACAACAGCCAGGCAACATATCAATCAAACAACAACATCAAAACACAATGACAACAGAACCAAATTAAACTTAAATAACAACCGCCGGGCAACATATCAATCAAACAACAACAACAAAACACAATGACAACAGGACCAAATTAAACTTAAATAACAACAGTCGGGCAACATATCAATCAAACAGCAACATAAACACAATGACCACAGAACCAAATTAAACTGAAATAACAACAGCCGGGCAACATATCAATCAAACAACATAAACCAAACACAATGACAACAGAAACAAATTAAACTTAAATAACAACCGACAGGCAACATATCAATCAAACAACAACATCAAAACACAATAACAACAGAACCAAATAAACTTAAATAACAACAGCCAGGCAACATATCAATCAAACAACAACAAAACACAATGACAACAGAACCAAATTAAACTTAAATAACAACAGGCGGGCAACATATCAATCAAACAACAACATAAACACAATGACCACAGAACCAAATTAAACTTAAATAACAACAGCCAGGCAACATATCAATCAAAAAACATAAACAAAATACAATGAAAACAGAACCAAATTAAACGAATAACAACAGCCAGGCAACGTATCAATCAAACAACAGAATCAAAACACAATGACAACAGAAGCAACTTAAACTTAAACAACAACCGCCGGGCAGCATATCAATCAAACAACAACAACAAAACACAATGACAACAGGACCAAATTAATTTTAAACAACAACAGCCAGGCAACATAATAATCAAACAACAACAACAAAACACAATACCAACATAACCAAATTAAACTTAAACAACAACAGCCAGGCAACATATCAATCAAATAACAACATAAATACAATGACCACAGAACCAAATTAAACTTAAATAACAACAGTCAGGCAACATATCATCCAAACAACATAAACAAAACACAATAACAACAGAACCAAATTAAACACATAACAACAGTCAGGCAACATATCATCCAAACAACATAAACAAAACACAATAACAAGAGAACCAAATTAAACACATAACAACAGCCAGGCAACATATCAATCAAACAACAACATCAAAACACAATGACAACAGAACCAAATTAAACTTAAATAACAACCGCCGGGCAGCATATCAATCAAACAACAACAACAAAACACAATGACAACAGGACCAAATTAAACTTAAATAACAACAGTCGGGCAACATATCAATCAAACAGCAACATAAACACAATGACCACAGAACCAAATTAAACTGAAATAACAACAGCCAGGCAACATATCAATCAAACAACATAAACAAAACACAATGACAACAGAAACAAATTAAACTTAAATAATAACAGCCAGGCAAAATATCAATCAAACAACAACATCAAAACACAATGACAACAGAATCAAATTAAACTTAAATAACAACCGCCGGGCAACATATCAATCAAACAACAACATCAAAACACAATAACAACAGAACCAAATTAAACTTAAATAACAACAGTCGGGCAACATAGCAATCAAACAACAACATAAACACAATGACCACAGAACCAAATTAAACTTAAATAACAACAGCCAGGCAACGTATCAATCAAACAACAGAATCAAAACACAATGACAACAGAAGCAACTTAAACTTAAATAACAACTGCCGGGCAGCATATCAATCAAACAACAACAACAAAACACAATGACAACAGGACCAAATTAATTTTAAACAACAACAGCCAGGCAACATATCAATCAAACAACAACAACAAAACACAATACCAACATAACCAAATTAAACTTAAACAACAACAGCCAGGCAACATATCAATCAAATAACAACATAAATACAATGACCACAGAACCAAATTAAACTTAAATAACAACAGTCAGGCAACATATCATCCAAACAACATAAACAAAACACAATAACAACTGAACCAAATTAAACACATAACAACAGCCAGGCAACATATCAATCAAACAACAACATCAAAACACAATGACAACAGAACCAAATTAAACTTAAATAACAACCGCCGGGCAACATATCAATCAAACAACAACAACAAAACACAATGACAACAGGACCAAATTAAACTTAAATAACAACAGTCGGGCAACATATCAATCAAACAGCAACATAAACACAATGACCACAGAACCAAATTAAACTGAAATAACAACAGCCAGGCAACATATCAATCAAACAACATAAACCAAACCCAATGACAACAGAAACAACTTAAACTTAAATAACAACAGCCAGGCAAAATATCAATCAAACAACAACATCAAAACACAATGACAACATAACCAAATTAAACTTAAACAACAACAGCCAGGCAACATATCAATCAAATAACAACATAAATACAATGACCACAGAACCAAATTAAACTTAAATAACAACAGTCAGGCAACATATCATCCAAACAACATAAACAAAACACATTAACAACAGAACCAAATTAAACACATAACAACAGCCAGGCAACATATCAATCAAACAACAACATCAAAACACAATGACAACAGGACCAAATTAAACTTAAATAACAACAGCCAGGCAACATATCAAACAACAACATCAAAACACAATGACAACAGAACCAAATTAAACTTAAATAACAACCGCCGGGCAACATATCAATCAAACAACAACAACAAAACACAATGACAACAGAACCAAATTAAACTTAAATAACAACAGCCAGGCAACATATCAATCAAACAACAACAACAAAACACAATACCAACATAACCAAATTAAACTTAAATAACAACAGCCAGGCAACATATCAATCAAATAACAACATAAATACAATGACCACAGAACCAAATTAAACTTAAATAACAACAGTCAGGCAACATATCATCCAAACAACATAACGAAACACAATAACAACAGAACCAAATTAAACACATAACAACAGCCAGGCAACATATCAATCAAACAACAACATCAAAACACAATGACAACAGGACCAAATTAAACTTATATAACAACAGCCAGGCAACATATCAATCAAACAACAACATCAAAACACAATGACAACAGAACCAAATTAAACTTAAATAACAACCGCCGGGCAACATATCAATCAAACAACAACAACAAAACACAATGACAACAGGACCAAATTAAACTTAAATAACAACAGTCGGGCAACATATCAATCAAACAGCAACATAAACACAATGACCACAGAACCAAATTAAACAGAAATAACAACAGCCAGGCAACATATCAATCAAACAACATAAACCAAACACAATGACAACAGAAACAAATTAAACTTAAATAACAACAGCCAGGCAAAATATCAATCAAACAACAACATCAAAACACAATGACAACAAAATCAAATTAAACTTAAATAACAACCGCCGGGCAACATATCAATCAAACAACAACATCAAAACACAATAACAACAGAACCAAATTAAACTTAAATAACAACAGCCAGGCAACATATCAATCAAACAACAACAAAACACAATGACAACAGAACCAAATTAAACTTAAATAACAACAGTCGGGCAACATATCAATCAAACAACAACATAAACACAATGACCACAGAACCAAATTAAACTTAAATAACAACAGCCAGGCAACATATCAATCAAAAAACATGAACAAAATACAATGAAAACAGAACCAAATTAAACAAATAACAACAGCCAGGCAACGTATCAATCAAACAACAGAATCAAAACACAATGACAACAGAAACAAATTAAACTTAAATAACAACAGTCGGGCAACATATCAATCAAACAGCAACATAAACACAATGACCACAGAACCAAATTAAACTGAAATAACAACAGCCGGGCAACATATCAATCAAACAACATAAACCAAACACAATGACAACAGAAACAAATTAAACTTAAATAACAACAGCCAGGCAAAATATCAATCAAACAACAACATCAAAACACAATGACAACAGAATCAAATTAAACTTAAATAACAACCGCCAGGCAACATATCAATCAAACAACAACATCAAAACACAATAACAACAGAACCAAATTAAACTTAAATAACAACAGCCAGGCAACATATCAATCAAACAACAACATAAACACAATGACCAAAGAACCAAATTAAACTTAAATAACAACAGCCAGGCAACATATCAATCAAAAAAAATAAACAAAATACAATGAAAACAGAACCAAATTAAACAAATAACAACAGCCAGGCAACGTATCAATCAAACAACAGAATCAAAACACAATGACAACAGAAGCAACTTAAACTTAAATAACAACCGCCGGGCAGCATATCAATCAAACAACAACAACAAAAAACAATGACAACAGGACCAAATTAATTTTAAACAACAACAGCCAGGCAACATATCAATCAAACAACAACAACAAAACACAATACCAACATAACCAAATTAAACTTAAACAACAACAGCCAGGCAACATATCAATCAAATAACAACATAAATACAATGACCACAGAACCAAATTAAACTTAAATAACAACAGTCAGGCAACATATCATCCAAACAACATAAACAAAACACAATAACAACAGAACCAAATTAAACACGTAACAACAGCCAGGCAACATATCAATCAAACAACAACATCAAAACACAATGACAACAGGACCAAATTAAACTTAAATAACAAGAGCCAGGCAACATATCAATCAAACAACAACATCAAAACACAATGACAACAGAACCAAATTAAACTTAAATAACAACCGCCGGGCAACATATCAATCAAACAACAACAACAAAACACAATGACAACAGGACCAAATTAAACAAATATCAACAGTCGGGCAACATATCAATCAAACAGCAACATAAACACAATGACCACAGAACCAAATTAAACTGAAATAACAACAGCCAGGCAACATATCAATCAAACAACATAAACCAAACCCAATGACAACAGAAACAAATTAAACTTAAATAACAAAAGCCAGGCAAAATATCAATCAAACAACAACATAAAAACACAATGACAACAGAATCAAATTAAACTTAAATAACAACCGCCGGGCAACATATCAATCAAACAACAACATCAAAACACAATAACAACAGAACCAAATTAAACTTAAATAACAACAGCCAGGCAACATATCAATCAAACAACAACAAAACACAATGACAACAGAACCAAATTAGACTTAAATAACAACAGTCGGGCAACATATCAATCAAACAACAACATAAACACAATGACCACAGAACCAAATTAAACTTAAATAACAACAGCCAGGCAACATATCAATCAAAAAACATGAACAAAATACAATGAAAACAGAACCAAATTAAACAAATAACAACAGCCAGGCAACGTATCAATCAAACAACAGAATCAAAACACAATGACAACAGAAGCAACTTAAACTTAAATAACAACCGCCGGGCAGCATATCAATCAAACAACAACAACTAAACACAATGACAACAGGACCATATTAATTTTAAACAACAACAGAAAGGCAACATATCAATCAAACAACAACAACAAAACACAATACCAACATAACCAAATTAAACTTAAACAACAACAGCCAGGCAACATATCAATCAAATAACAACATAAATACAATGACCACAGAACCAAATTAAACTTAAATAACAACAGTCAGGCAACATATCATCCAAACAACATAAACAAAACACAATAACAACAGAACCAAATTAAACACATAACAGCCAGGCAACATATCAATCAAACAACAACATCAAAACACAATGACAACAGGACCAAATTAAACTTAAATAACAACAGCCAGGCAACATATCAATCAAACAACAACATCAAAACACAATGACAACAGAACCAAATTAAACTTAAATAACAACCGCCGGGCAACATATCAAACAAACAACAACAACAAAACACAATGACAACAGGACCAAATTAAACTTAAATAACAACAGTCGGGCAACATATCAATCAAACAGCAACATAAACACAATGACCACAGAACCAAATTAAACTGAAATAACAACAGCCGGGCAACATATCAATCAAACAACATAAACCAAACACAATGACAACAGAAACAAATTAAACTTAAATAACAACAGCCAGGCAAAATATCAATCAAACAACAACATCAAAACTCAATGACAACAGAATCAAATTAAACTTAAATAACAACCGCCAGGCAACATATCAATCAAACAACAACATCAAAACACAATAACAACAGAACCAAATTAAACTTAAATAACAACAGCCAGGCAACATATCAATCAAACAACAACAAAACATAATGACAACAGAACCAAATTAAACTTAAATAACAACAGTCGGGCAACATATCAATCAAACAGCAACATAAACACAATGACCACAGAACCAAATTAAACTGAAATAACAACAGCCGGGCAACATATCAATCAAACAACATAAACCAAACACAATGACAACAGAAACAAATTAAACTTAAATAACAACAGCCAGGCAAAATATCAATCAAACAACAACATCAAAACACAATGACAACAGAACCAAATTAAACAAATAACAACAGCCAGGCAACGTATCAATCAAACAACAGAATCAAAACACAATGACAACAGAAGCAACTTAAACTTAAATAACAACCGCCGGGCAGCATATCAATCAAACAACAACAACAAAACACAATGACAACAGGACCAAATTAAACTTAAATAACAACAGTCGGGCAACATATCAATCAAACAGCAACATAAACACAATGACCACAGAACCAAATTAAACTTAAATAACAACAGCCAGGCAACATATCAATCAAAAAACATAAACAAAATACAATGAAAACAGAACCAAATTAAACAAATAACAACAGCCAGGCAACGTATCAATCAAACAACAGAATCAAAACACAATGACAACAGAAGCAACTTAAACTTAAATAACAACCGCCGGGCAGCATATCAATCAAACAACAACAACAAAACACAATGACAACAGGACCAAATTAATTTTAAACAACAACAGCCAGGCAACATATCAATCAAACAACAACAACAAAACACAATACCAACATAACCAAATTAAACTTAAACAACAACAGCCAGGCAACATATCAATCAAATAACAACATAAATACAATGACCACAGAACCAAATTAAACTTAAATAACAACAGTCAGGCAACATATCATCCAAACAACATAAACAAAACACAATAACAACAGAACCAAATTAAACACATAACAACAGCCAGGCAACATATCAATCAAACAACAACATCAAAACACAATGACAACAGGACCAAATTAAACTTAAATAACAACAGCCAGGCAACATATCAATCAAACAACAACATCAAAACACAATGACAACAGAACCAAATTAAACTTAAATAACAACCGCCGGGCAACATATCAATCAAACAACAACAACAAAACACAATGACAACAGGACCAAATTAAACTTAAATAACAACAGTCGGGCAACATATCAATCAAACAGCAACATAAACACAATGACCACAGAACCAAATTAAACTGAAATAACAACAGCCGGGCAACATATCAATCAAACAACATAAACCAAACACAATGACAACAGAAACAAATTAAACTTAAATAACAACAGCCAGGCAAAATATCAATCAAACAACAACATCAAAACACAATGACAACAGAATCAAATTAAACTTAAATAACAACCGCCAGGCAACATATCAATCAAACAACAACATCAAAACACAATAACAACAGAACCAAATAAACTTAAATAACAACAGCCAGGCAACATATCAATCAAACAACAACAAAACACAATGACAACAGGACCAAATTAAACTTAAATAACAACAGTCGGGCAACATATCAATCAAACAACAACATAAACACAATGACCACAGAACCAAATTAAACTTAAATAACAACAGCCAGGCAACATATCAATCAAAAAACATAAACAAAATACAATGAAAACAGAACCAAATTAAACAAATAACAACAGCCAGGCAACGTATCAATCAAACAACAGAATCAAAACACAATGACAACAGAAGCAACTTAAACTTAAATAACAACCGCCGGGCAGCATATCAATCAAACAACAACAACAAAACACAACGACAACAGGACCAAATTAATTTTAAACAACAACAGCCAGGCAACATATCAATCAAACAACAACAACAAAACACAATACCAACATAACCAAATTAAACTTAAACAACAACAGCCAGGCAACATATCAATCAAATAACAACATAAATACAATGACCACAGAACCAAATTAAACTTAAATAACAACAGTCAGGCAACATATCATCCAAACAACATAAACAAAACACAATAACAACAGAACCAAATTAAACACATAACAACAGCCAGGCAACATATCAATCAAACAACAACATCAAAACACAATGACAACAGGACCAAATTAAACTTAAATAACAACAGCCAGGCAACATATCAATCAAACAACAACATCAAAACACAATGACAACAGGACCAAATTAAACTTAAATAACAACCGCCGGGCAACATATCAATCAAACAACAACAACAAAACACAATGACAACAGGACCAAATTAAACTTAAATAACAACAGTCGGGCAACATATCAATCAAACAGCAACATAAACACAATGACCACAGAACCAAATTAAACTGAAATAACAACAGCCAGGCAACATATCAATCAAACAACATAAACCAAACACAATGACAACAGAAACAAATTAAACTTAAATAACAACAGCCAGGCAAAATATCAATCAAACAACAACATCAAAACACAATGACAACAGAATCAAATTAATCTTAAATAACAACCGCCGGGCAACATATCAATCAAACAACAACATCAAAACACAATAACAACAGAACCAAATTAAACTTAAATAACAACAGCCAGGCAACATATCAATCAAACAACAACAAAACACAATGACAACAGAACCAAATTAAACTTAAATAACAACAGTCGGGCAACATATCAATCAAACAACAACATAAACACAATGACCACAGAACCAAATTAAACTTAAATAACAACAGCCAGGCAACATATCAATCAAAAAACATAAACAAAATACAATGAAAACAGAACCAAATTAAACAAATAACAACGGCCAGGCAACGTATCAATCAAACAACAGAATCGAAACACAATGACAACAGAAGGAACTTAAACTTAAACAACAACCGCCGGGCAGCATATCAATCAAACAACAACAACAAAACACAATGACAACAGGACCAAATTAATTTTAAACAACAACAGCCAGGCAACATAATAATCAAACAACAACAACAAAACACAATACCAACATAACCAAATTAAACTTAAACAACAACAGCCAGGCAACATATCAATCAAATAACAACATAAATACAATGACCACAGAACCAAATTAAACTTAAATAACAACAGTCAGGCAACATATCATCCAAACAACATAAACAAAACACAATAACAACAGAACCAAATTAAACACATAACAACAGTCAGGCAACATATCATCCAAACAACATAAACAAAACACTATAACAAGAGAACCAAATTAAACACATAACAACAGCCAGGCAACATATCAATCAAACAACAACATCAAAACACAATGACAACAGAACCAAATTAAACTTAAATAACAACCGCCGGGCAGCATATCAATCAAACAACAACAACAAAACACAATGACAACAGGACCAAATTAAACTTAAATAACAACAGTCGGGCAACATATCAATCAAACAGCAACATAAACACAATGACCACAGAACCAAATTAAACTGAAATAACAACAGCCAGGCAACATATCAATCAAACAACATAAACCAAACACAATGACAACAGAAACAAATTAAACTGAAATAACAACAGCCAGGCAAAATATCAATCAAACAACAACATCAAAACACAATGACAACAGAATCAAATTAAACTTAAATAACAACCGCCGGGCAACATATCAATAAAACAACAACATTAAAACACAATAACAACAGAACCAAATTAAACTTAAATAACAACAGCCAGGCAACATATCAATCAAACAACAACAACAAAACACAATACCAACATAACCAAATTAAACTTAAACAACAACAGCCAGGCAACATATCAATCAAACAGCAACATAAACACAATGACCACAGAACCAAATTAAACTGAAATAACAACAGCCAGGCAACATATCAATCAAACAACATAAACAAAACACAATGACAACAGAAACAAATTAAACTTAAATAACAACAGCCAGGCAAAATATCAATCAAACAACAACATCAAAACACAATGACAACAGAATCAAATTAAACTTAAATAACAACCGCCGGGCAACATATCAATCAAACAACAACATCAAAACACAATAACAACAGAACCAAATTAAACTTAAATAACAACAGTCGGGCAACATAGCAATCAAACAACAACATAAACACAATGACCACAGAACCAAATTAAACTTAAATAACAACAGCCAGGCAACGTATCAATCAAACAACAGAATCAAAACACAATGACAACAGAAGCAACTTAAACTTAAATAACAACTGCCGGGCAGCATATCAATCAAACAACAACAACAAAACACAATGACAACAGGACCAAATTAATTTTAAACAACAACAGCCAGGCAACATATCAATCAAACAACAACAACAAAACACAATACCAACATAACCAAATTAAACTTAAACAACAACAGCCAGGCAACATATCAATCAAATAACAACATAAATACAATGACCACAGAACCAAATTAAACTTAAATAACAACAGTCAGGCAACATATCATCCAAACTATATAAACAAAACACAATAACAACTGAACCAAATTAAACACATAACAACAGCCAGGCAACATATCAATCAAACAACAACATCAAAACACAATGACAACAGAACCAAATTAAACTTAAATAACAACCGCCGGGCAACATATCAATCAAACAACAACAACAAAACACAATGACAACAGGACCAAATTAAACTTAAATAACAACAGTCGGGCAACATATCAATCAAACAGCAACATAAACACAATGACCACAGAACCAAATTAAACTGAAATAACAACAGCCAGGCAACATATCAATCAAACAACATAAACCAAACCCAATGACAACAGAAACAACTTAAACTTAAATAACAACAGCCAGGCAAAATATCAATCAAACAACAACATCAAAACACAATGACAACATAACCAAATTAAACTTAAACAACAACAGCCAGGCAACATATCAATCAAATAACAACATAAATACAATGACCACAGAACCAAATTAAACTTAAATAACAACAGTCAGGCAACATATCATCCAAACAACATAAACAAAACACATTAACAACAGAACCAAATTAAACACATAACAACAGCCAGGCAACATATCAATCAAACAACAACATCAAAACACAATGACAACAGGACCAAATTAAACTTAAATAACAACAGCCAGGCAACATATCAAACAACAACATCAAAACACAATGACAACAGAACCAAATTAAACTTAAATAACAACCGCCGGGCAACATATCAATCAAACAACAACAACAAAACACAATGACAACAGAACCAAATTAAACTTAAATAACAACAGCCAGGCAACATATCAATCAAACAACAACAACAAAACACAATACCAACATAACCAAATTAAACTTAAATAACAACAGCCAGGCAACATATCAATCAAATAACAACATAAATACAATGACCACAGAACCAAATTAAACTTAAATAACAACAGTCAGGCAACATATCATCCAAACAACATAACGAAACACAATAACAACAGAACCAAATTAAACACATAACAACAGCCAGGCAACATATCAATCAAACAACAACATCAAAACACAATGACAACAGGACCAAATTAAACTTATATAACAACAGCCAGGCAACATATCAATCAAACAACAACATCAAAACACAATGACAACAGAACCAAATTAAACTTAAATAACAACCGCCGGGCAACATATCAATCAAACAACAACAACAAAACACGATGACAACAGGACCAAATTAAACTTAAATAACAACAGTCGGGCAACATATCAATCAAACAGCAACATAAACACAATGACCACAGAACCAAATTAAACTGAAATAACAACAGCCAGGCAACATATCAATCAAACAACATAAACCAAACACAATGACAACAGAAACAAATTAAACTTAAATAACAACAGCCAGGCAAAATATCAATCAAACAACAACATCAAAACACAATGACAACAGAATCAAATTAAACTTAAATAACAACCGCCGGGCAACATATCAATCAAACAACAACATCAAAACACAATAACAACAGAACCAAATTAAACTTAAATAACAACAGCCAGGCAACATATCAATCAAACAACAACAAAACACAATGACAACAGAACCAAATTAAACTTAAATAACAACAGTCGGGCAACATATCAATCAAACAACAACATAAACACAATGACCACAGAACCAAATTAAACTTAAATAACAACAGCCAGGCAACATATCAATCAAAAAACATGAACAAAATACAATGAAAACAGAACCAAATTAAACAAATAACAACAGCCAGGCAACGTATCAATCAAACAACAGAATCAAAACACAATGACAACAGAAACAAATTAAACTTAAATAACAACAGTCGGGCAACATATCAATCAAACAGCAACATAAACACAATGACCACAGAACCAAATTAAAATGAAATAACAACAGCCGGGCAACATATCAATCAAACAACATAAACCAAACACAATGACAACAGAAACAAATTAAACTTAAATAACAACAGCCAGGCAAAATATCAATCAAACAACAACATCAAAACACAATGACAACAGAATCAAATTAAACTTAAATAACAACCGCCAGGCAACATATCAATCAAACAACAACATCAAAACACAATAACAACAGAACCAAATTAAACTTAAATAACAACAGCCAGGCAACATATCAATCAAACAACAACATAAACACAATGACCACAGAACCAAATTAAACTTAAATAACAACAGCCAGGCAACATATCAATCAAAAAACATAAACAAAATACAATGAAAACAGAACCAAATTAAACAAATAACAACAGCCAGGCAACGTATCAATCAAACAACAGAATCAAAACACAATGACAACAGAAGCAACTTAAACTTAAATAACAACCGCCGGGCAGCATATCAATCAAACAACAACAACAAAACACAATGACAACAGGACCAAATTAATTTTAAACAACAACAGCCAGGCAACATATCAATCAAACAACAACAACAAAACACAATACCAACATAACCAAATTAAACTTAAACAACAACAGCCAGGCAACATATCAATCAAATAACAACATAAATAGAATGACCACAGAACCAAATTAAACTTAAATAACAACAGTCAGGCAACATATCATCCAAACAACATAAACAAAACACAATAACAACAGAACCAAATTAAACACGTAACAACAGCCAGGCAACATATCAATCAAACAACAACATCAAAACACAATGACAACAGGACCAAATTAAACTTAAATAACAAGAGCCAGGCAACATATCAATCAAACAACATCAAAACACAATGACAACAGAACCAAATTAAACTTAAATAACAACCGCCGGGCAACATATCAATCAAACAACAACAACAAAACACAATGACAACAGGACCAAATTAAACTTAAATAACAACAGTCGGGCAACATATCAATCAAACAGCAACATAAACACAATGACCACAGAACCAAATTAAACTGAAATAACAACAGCCAGGCAACATATCAATCAAACAACATAAACCAAACCCAATGACAACAGAAACAAATTAAACTTAAATAACAAAAGCCAGGCAAAATATCAATCAAACAACAACATAAAAACACAATGACAACAGAATCAAATTAAACTTAAATAACAACCGCCGGGCAACATATCAATCAAACAACAACATCAAAACACAATAACAACAGAACCAAATTAAACTTAAATAACAACAGCCAGGCAACATATCAATCAAACAACAACAAAACACAATGACAACAGAACCAAATTAGACTTAAATAACAACAGTCGGGCAACATATCAATCAAACAACAACATAAACACAATGACCACAGAACCAAATTAAACTTAAATAACAACAGCCAGGCAACATATCAATCAAAAAACATCAACAAAATACAATGAAAACAGAACCAAATTAAACAAATAACAACAGCCAGGCAACGTATCAATCAAACAACAGAATCAAAACACAATGACAACAGAAGCAACTTAAACTTAAATAACAACCGCCGGGCAGCATATCAATCAAACAACAACAACTAAACACAATGACAACAGGACCAAATTAATTTTAAACAACAACAGAAAGGCAACATATCAATCAAACAACAACAACAAAACACAATACCAACATAACCAAATTAAACTTAAACAACAACAGTCAGGCAACATATCATCCAAACAACATCAACAAAACACAATAACAACAGAACCAAATTAAACACATAACAACAGCCAGGCAACATATCAATCAAACAACAACATCAAAACACAATGACAACAGGACCAAATTAAACTTAAATAACAACAGCCAGGCAACATATCAATCAAACAACAACATCAAAACACAATGACAACAGAACCAAATTAAACTTAAATAACAACCGCCGGGCAACATATCAATCAAACAACAACAACAAAACACAATGACAACAGGACCAAATTAAACTTAAATAACAACCGCCAGGCAACATATCAATCAAACAACAACATCAAAACACAATAACAACAGAACCAAATTAAACTTAAATAACAACAGCCAGGCAACATATCAATCAAACAACAACATAAACACAATGACCACAGAACCAAATTAAACTTAAATAACAACAGCCAGGCAACATATCAATCAAAAAACATAAACAAAATACAATGAAAACAGAACCAAATTAAACAAATAACAACAGCCAGGCAACGTATCAATCAAACAACAGAATCAAAACACAATGACAACAGAAGCAACTTAAACTTAAATAACAACCGCCGGGCAGCATATCAATCAAACAACAACAACAAAACACAATGACAACAGGACCAAATTAATTTTAAACAACAACAGCCAGGCAACATATCAATCAAACAACAACAACAAAACACAATACCAACATAACCAAATTAAACTTAAACAACAACAGCCAGGCAACATATCAATCAAATAACAACATAAATACAATGACCACAGAACCAAATTAAACTTAAATAACAACAGTCAGGCAACATATCATCCAAACAACATAAACAAAACACAATAACAACAGAACCAAATTAAACACGTAACAACAGCCAGGCAACATATCAATCAAACAACAACATCAAAACACAATGACAACAGGACCAAATTAAACTTAAATAACAAGAGCCAGGCAACATATCAATCAAACAACATCAAAACACAATGACAACAGAACCAAATTAAACTTAAATAACAACCGCCGGGCAACATATCAATCAAACAACAACAACAAAACACAATGACAACATGACCAAATTAAACTTAAATAACAACAGCCAGGCAACATATCAATCAAACAACAACAAAACACAATGACAACAGAACCAAATTAGACTTAAATAACAACAGTCGGGCAACATATCAATCAAACAACAACATTAACACAATGACCACAGAACCAAATTAAACTTAAATAACAACAGCCAGGCAACATATCAATCAAAAAACATCAACAAAATACAATGAAAACAGAACCAAATTAAACAAATAACAACAGCCAGGCAACGTATCAATCAAACAACAGAATCAAAACACAATGACAACAGAAGCAACTTAAACTTAAATAACAACCGCCGGGCAGCATATCAATCAAACAACAACAACTAAACACAATGACAACAGGACCAAATTAATTTTAAACAACAACAGAAAGGCAACATATCAATCAAACAACAACAACAAAACACAATACCAACATAACCAAATTAAACTTAAACAACAACAGTCAGGCAACATATCATCCAAACAACATCAACAAAACACAATAACAACAGAACCAAATTAAACACATAACAACAGCCAGGCAACATATCAATCAAACAACAACATCAAAACACAATGACAACAGGACCAAATTAAACTTAAATAACAACAGCCAGGCAACATATCAATCAAACAACAACATCAAAACACAATGACAACAGAACCAAATTAAACTTAAATAACAACCGCCGGGCAACATATCAATCAAACAACAACAACAAAACACAATGACAACAGGACCAAATTAAACTTAAATAACAACAGTCGGGCAACATATCAATCAAACAGCATCATAAACACAATGACCACAGAACCAAATTAAACTGAAATAACAACAGCCGGGCAACATATCAATCAAACAACATAAACCAAACACAATGACAACAGAAACAAATTAAACTTAAATAACAACAGCCAGGCAAAATATCAATCAAACAACAACATCAAAACACAATGACAACAGAATCAAATTAAACTTAAATAACAACCGCCGGGCAACATATCAATCAAACAACAACATCAAAACACAATAACAACAGAACCAAATTAAACTTAAATAACAACAGCCAGGCAACATATCAATCAAACAACAACAAAACACAATGACAACAGAACCAAATTAAACTTAAATAACAACAGTCGGGCAACATATCAATCAAACAACAACATAAACACAATGACCACAGAACCAAATTAAACTTAAATAACAACAGCCAGGCAACATATCAATCAAAAAACATAAACAAAATACAATGAAAACAGAACCAAATTAAAAAAATAACAACAGCCAGGCAACGTATCAATCAAACAACAGAATCAAAACACAATGACAACAGGACCAAATTAAACTTAAATAACAACAGCCAGGCAACATATCAAACAGCAACATAAACACAATGACCACAGAACCAAATTAAACTGAAATAACAACAGCCAGGCAACATATCAATCAAACAACATAAACCAAACACAATGACAACAGAAACAAATTAAACTTAAATAACAACAGCCAGGCAAAATATCAATCAAACAACATCAAAACACAATGACAACAGAATCAAATTAAACTTAAATAACAACCGCCGGGCAACATATCAATCAAACAACAACATCAAAACACAATAACAACAGAACCAAATTAAACTTAAATAACAACAGCCAGGCAACATATCAATCAAACAACAACAAAACACAATGACAACAGAACCAAATTAAACTTAAATAACAACAGTCGGGCAACATATCAATCAAACAACAACATAAACACAATGACCACAGAACCAAATTAAACTTAAATAACAACAGCCAGGCAACATATCAATCAAAAAACATAAACAAAATACAATGAAAACAGAACCAAATTAAACAAATAACAACAGCCAGGCAACGTATCAATCAAACAACAGAATCAAAACACAATGACAACAGAAGCAACTTAAACTTAAATAACAACCGCCGGGCAGCATATCAATCAAACAACAACAACAAAACACAATGACAACAGGACCAAATTAATTTTAAACAACAACAGCCAGGCAACATATCAATCAAACAACAACAACAAAACACAATACCAACATAACCAAATTAAACTTAAACAACAACAGCCAGGCAACATATCAATCAAATAACAACATAAATACAATGACCACAGAACCAAATTAAACTTAAATAACAACAGTCAGGCAACATATCATCCAAACAACATAAACAAAACACAATAACAACAGAACCAAATTAAACACATAACAACAGCCAGGCAACATATCAATCAAACAACATCAACAAAACACAATGACAACAGAACCAAATTAAACTAAAATAACAACAGCCAGGCAACATATCAATCAAACAGCAACATAAACACAATGACCACAGAACCAAATTAAACTGAAATAACAACAGCCAGGCAACATATCAATCAAACAACATAAACCAAACACAATGACAACAGAAACAAATTAAACTTAAATAACAACAGCCAGGCAAAATATCAATCAAACAACATCAAAACACAATGACAACAGAATCAAATTAAACTTAAATAACAACCGCCGGGCAACATATCAATCAAACAACAACATCAAAACACAATAACAACAGAACCAAATTAAACTTAAATAACAACAGCCAGGCAACATATCAATCAAACAACAACAAAACACAATGACAACAGAACCAAATTAAACTTAAATAACAACAGTCGGGCAACATATCAATCAAACAACAACATAAACACAATGACCACAGAACCAAATTAAACTTAAATAACAACAGCCAGGCAACATATCAATCAAAAAACATAAACAAAATACAATGAAAACAGAACCAAATTAAACAAATAACAACAGCCAGGCAACGTATCAATCAAACAACAGAATCAAAACACAATGACAACAGAAGCAACTTAAACTTAAATAACAACCGCCGGGCAGCATATCAATCAAACAACAACAACAAAACACAATGACAACAGGACCAAATTAATTTTAAACAACAACAGCCAGGCAACATATCAATCAAACAACAACAACAAAACACAATACCAACATAACCAAATTAAACTTAAACAACAACAGCCAGGCAACATATCAATCAAATAACAACATAAATACAATGACCACAGAACCAAATTAAACTTAAATAACAACAGTCAGGCAACATATCATCCAAACAACATAAACAAAACACAATAACAACAGAACCAAATTAAACACATAACAACAGCCAGGCAACATATCAATCAAACAACATCAACAAAACACAATGACAACAGAACCAAATTAAACTAAAATAACAACAGCCAGGCAACATATCAATCAAACAACAACAAAGCACAATGACAACAGAATTAAATTAAACTTAAACAACAACTGCCGGGCAACATATCAATCAAGCAACAACAACAAAACACAATGACAACAGACCAAATTAAACTTAAATAACAACCGCCAGGCAACATATCAATCAAACAACAACAAAACACAATGACAACAGGACCAAATTAAACTTAAATAACAATAGCCGGGCAACATATCAATCAAACAACAACATAAACACAATGACCACAAAACCAAATTAAACTTAAATAACAACAGCCAGGCAACATATCAATCAAAAAACAACAACAAAAAACAATGACAACAGGACAAAATTAAACTTAAATAACAACCGTCGGGCCACATATCAATCAAACAACAACAACAAAACACAATGACAACAAGACCAAATTAAACTTAAATAACAACAGTCGGGCAACATATCAATCAAACAATAACATAAACACAATGACCAGAGAACCAAATTAAACTTAAATAACAACAGCCAGGCAACATATCAATCAAACAACATCAACAAAACACAATGACAACAGAACCAAATTAAACACATAACAACAGCCAGGCAACATATCAATCAAACAACAACATCAAAACGCAATGACAACAGGACAAAATTAAACTTAAATAACAACCGTCGGGCCACATATCAATCAAACAACAACAACAAAACACAATGACAACAAGACCAAATTAAACTTAAATAACAACAGTCGGGCAACTCATCAATCAAACAATAACATAAACACAATGACCACAGTACAAAATTAACTTAAATAACAACAGCCAGGCATCATATCAATCAAACAACAACAACTAAACACATTGACACCAGATCCAAAATAAACTTAAATAACAACCGCCGGGCAACATATCAATCAAACAACAACAACAAAGTGCAATGACAACAGAACCAAATTTAAATTAAATAACAACAGCTAGGCAACATATAAATCAAACAACAACAACAAAACACAATGACAACAGAACCAAATTAAACTTAAATAACAACAGTCGGGCAACATATCAATCAAACAACAACAAGAAAACACAATGACAACAGGACCAAATTAAACTTAAATAACAACAGTCGGGCAACATATCAATCAAACAACAACAAGAAAACACAATGACAACAGGACCAAATTAAACTTAAATAACAACAGCCAGGCATCATATGAATCAAACAACAACAAGAAAACACAATGACACCAGATCCAAAATAAACTTAAACAACAACAGCCAGGCAACATATCAATCAAACAACATAAACAAAACACAATGACAACAGAACCAAATAAACAAATAACAACAGCCAGGCAACATATCAAACAAACAACAACATCAAAACACAATGACAACAGAACCAAATTAAACAAATAACAACAGCCAGGCAACATATCAATCAAACAACAACAACAAAACACAATGACAGCAGGACCAAATTAAACTCAAATAACAACAGCCAGGCAACATATCAATCAAACAACAACATCAAAACACAATGAGAACAGAACCAAATTAAACTTAAATAACAACCGTAGGGCAACATATCAATCAAAAAACAACAACAAAACACAATGACAACAGGACCAAATTAAATTTAAACAACAACAGCCAGGCAACATATCAATCAAACAACAACATCAAAACACAATGACAACAGGACCAAATTAAACTTAAATAACAACAGCCAGGCAACATATCAATCAAACAACAACAAAAACACAATGACCACAGAACCAAATTAAACTTAAATAACAACAGCCAGGCAACATATAAAAGAACAACATCAAAACACAATGACAACAGAATCAAATTAAACTTAAATAACAACCGCCGGGCAACATATCAATCAAACAACAACAACAAAACACAATGACAACAGGACCAAACTCGACTTAAACAACAACAGCCAGGCAACTTATCAATCTAACAACAACAACAAAACACAATGACAACATAACCAAATTAAACTTAATTAACAACAGCCAGGCAACATATCAATCAAACAACAACAAAACACAATGACAACAGAGCCAAATTAAACTTAAATAACAACCGCCAGGCAACATATCAATCAAAAAACAACAACAAAACACAATGACAACAGGACAAAATTAAACTTAAATAACAACCGCCGGGCAAAATATCAATCAAACAACAATAACACAACACAATGACAACAGGACCAAATTAAATTTAAATAACAACAGTCGAGAAACATATCAATCAAACAACAACAAAACACAATGACAACAGGACCTATTTAAACTAAAACAACAACAGCCGGGCAACATATCAATCAAGCAACAACAACAAAACACAATGACAACATACCAAATTAAACTTAAATAACAACAGCCAGGCATCATATCAATCAAACAACAACAACAAAACACAATGACACCAGATCCAAAATAAACTTAAATAACAACCGCCGGGCAACATATCAATCAAACAACAACAAGAAAACACAATGACAACCGGACCAAATTAAACTTAAATAACAACAGCCAGGCAACATATCAATCAAACAACATCAACCAAACACAATGACAACAGAACCAAATTTAACAAATAACAACAGCCAGGCAACATATCAATCAAACAACAACAAAACACAATGGCCACAGAACCCAATTAAACTTAATAACAACAGCCAGGCAACATATCAATCAAACAACAACAACAAAACACCATGACAACAGGACCAAATTAAACTTAAACAACATCAGCCAGGCAACATATCAATCAAACAACAACATCAAAATACAATGACAACAGAACCAAATTAAACTTGAATAACAACAGCCAGGCAACATATCAATCAAACAACAACAACAAAATACAATGACAACAGAACCAAATTAAACTTTAATAACTACCGCCGGGCAACATATCAATCAAACAACAACATCAAAACACAATGACAACAGGGGCAAATTAAACTTAAATAACAACAGCCAGGCAACATATCAGTCAAACAATAACAACAAAACACAATGACAACAGAACCAAATTAAACTTAAATAACAACAGCCAGGCAACATATCAATCAAACAACAACATCAAAACACAATGACAACATAACCAAATTAAACTATAACAACAGCCAGGCAACATATCAATCAAACAACAACAAAACACAATGACCACAGAACCAAATTAAACTTAAATAACAACATACAGGCAATATATCAATCGAACAACAACAACAAAACACAATGACAACAGGACCTACTTAAACTTAAACAACAACAGCCGGGCAACATATCAATCAAACAACAACAACAAAACACAATGACAACAGAATCAAATTAAACTTAAACAACAACCGCCGGGCAACATATCAATCAAGCAACAACAACAAAACACAATGACCATAGAACCAAATTAAACTTAAATTACAACAGCCAGGCAACATATCAATCAAACAACATAAACAAAACACAATGACAACAGAACCAAATTAAACAAATACTAACAGCCAGGCAACATATCAATCAAACAACAACATCAAAACACAATGACAACAGAAACAAATAACAACAGCCAGGCAACACATCAATCAAACAACAACAACAAAACACAATGACAACAGAATCAAATTAAACTTAAACAACAACCGCCGGGCAACATATCAATCAAGCAACAACAACAAAACACAATGACCATAGAACCAAATTAAACTTAAATAACAACAGCCAGGCAACATATCAATCAAACAACAACAAAACACAATGACCACAGAACCAAATTAAACTTAAATAACAACCAGGCAACATATCAATCAAACAACATAAACAAAACACAATGACAACAGAACCAAATTAAACAAATAACAACAGCCAGGCAACATATCAATCAAACAACAACATCAAAACACAATGACAACAGAAACAAATAACAACAGCCAGGCAACAAATCTAACAACAACAACAAAACACAATGACAACAGGACCAAATTGAACTTAAACAACAACAGCCAGGCAACATATCAATAAAACAACAACAACAAAACACAATGACAACACAACGAAATTAAACTTAAATAAAAACAGCTATCAATCAAACAACAACAACAAAACACAATGACAACAGGACCAAATTAAACTTAATAAACAACAGCCATGCAACATAGCAATCAAACAATAACAACAAAACACAATGACAACAGGACCAAATTAAACTTAAATAACAGCAGCCAGGCAACATATCAATCAAAGAACAACATCAAAACACAATGACAACAGAATCAAATTAAACTTAAATAACAACCGCCGGGCAACATATCAATCAAACAACAACAACAAAACACAATGACAACAGGACCAAACTCGACTTAAACAACAACAGCCAGGCAACTTATCAATCTAACATTTTTAGTAAAAAAATGTTCCCAGCAAAAAACAAAAAAGACCGACAATACATACAGAATAGATTTTCTAAAGATATCGGTGACCGCGTACACATGGAGTACAAAAAATTGCACGCAGAAGTGGGCAGCAACATATATCTACTTAAAAAAAAGCAAAATTATTAAAGACAGCAATCGTCAAATGCATTTCTGGAAAGTGTGGCGAAGCATGTCGTAAAAATTCATTTGTTTGTTCGGGATTACCACCTTCAAATTGCTGGCAGCCTAGTTTTTTGCCAAATGCAAAGAAAAAGCTTGAAATTAAAGGTTCAGACAGAACATTGCTAATGATGTGCCTCGATATCAGGCTCGGTAAATTGGCGGTTGAAAAAACCCGATTTCATGCAGATACCAACAAGCTGGAGGCATCTTATCGGGGATATAATGTCTCGAGTCCAAAGGATGTCACTTTTGGACGAAATGCAAAAGGTCGCAAACTAAGCGCAGCCGCCCGATTGAATGATGGTCGTGCAAATTCAGCACTAGAAAAAGCAGCTGCAGTTGGCGCGCCACACCGAGGAAACATGAAGGTTTTGCGCACTTTAAAACAATTGCAGGGCAAAAATGACTACGACAAATTGAGACAAAAATCACACAAATACAAAACAAGACGGTACCAAATAAAATTAGAAAAATTCAAAGCATATGACGAAAAGCGCCAGGGTTTAATAACCTACGCGACCAATGTTCTAGACTAGATAAATAAAAGGGGCATGTCTTTGAATTACATACATTATTTTATGCATTTTCAATTATAGCAGTTGAAGTAGGTGGGTGGGGTACACTTTTAACATTGATAATACTGGAGATAAGCAATTTTAATCAAAACACCAACCTTCAACTGTAGCAGGCAATCTTGGTACTGTCCATGATGTACACAGGTCTTCGGAATACTGTAGGTACATAGTTTTCTCTCTAAATTAATGGAATGGGGTTCCAAACTCAGATGATCCGGTCGCAAACATAGGCTGTTGTGGGAGATGACTTACATCCATGTTTCGTGGAATGTTAGATACTTGATGTACACACATGTACATTGCTCTTTGAGCTGTGCCGTTTAACTGTGTATATCCACCACTTCCATCATACTGACGCATGCTCTGTCGTCCATATTGTAATCCAGAACGGGGTTTCGACAGTCCATATTCAACATTGTAAAGAATGCAATCCGTATTCCTCACTGAATAGTCTATTTTCGTTTGTAATATCATTAAATATTTGTTAAAATCCAATGTTGGTTCACTGAAAGTCATCCTAAAATGTTAAAATGAACTTTTTCACACACTTGAACACTGAAACTGGGAAATATTAATCCATGTCAAGGGAGGCATGCCTTGTAAGCGTCTAATGATGGAGTCCTTTCAAGGTCTCACTACACAGTACACTTTTACTATGTTGGCCTATATGACAAAAGTTTACTGGGCCATTTCGAACCTAAAGTTTCACAGCTAAAAGTCAGTTATTTATGAAACACAGTCATTTGCCCACACAAAAATGTACAAATTATGGTACGTTGACCAGGATGTGTTTTTTTTAATTGGAGTGGTGGCATCCTTTGCACTATTTTGGGCTTTTACTCCAGAGTTTGTACCAGAATTCCTACACTGCTTCAACCCCCATAAAACTGTCATATTCTGGTGTCAGTGTCGTCTAATAGCTGCACAGCCAATTTCAGACTGTGTTCATCTCACCTGCAACAGCAATACATATATCTGTCAGCAATTATTAAAAATATTTAAAACCGAACAACACACTACTACTTTTTATGGCGCAAGTTTTATCCTACCGTGGCTTTCAAGGGAGCTAACTGTGTAGTGAGACCTTCAAGGTGGGGTTATGATGGTATTTGTCATTAAAATCATAACCGCGACAACTATAAGCAATTATATTAAAGAAAATAACAATTATTGCTACTTTGTCTCAGAAAAAATGAATTTATGGCTAAAAATACAACATGCAGTATTGCCAATTGGGACTTACTCACAGAACTCCACATTCATGAAGTTTACTCTGTATCAGTAATAGAAAATGTTTAATAACTTTTTTGTCCTTTGAGATACTGTTTCCAAATTTTCTGTGATATGTCTTGTATATGTACAGTATCTAACAGTGTGAAGTTTGTTTTGAATGCAGTATTGCAAAAGTTGTTAATTGCAGAAGTATGTCCTTATATGGTAATATGTATTTTCATCATTAAAATCTGTTTTGCTAAAATTGACATCAGTGTTGAATCTTATTTTCTACTTCCAAACATTTTGTAATATTTGCAGAACAGATTTACCCGTCTGATAAAGCTGATGCCAACAATGGCTTCTGTTCCCAAAAAGACACTCCTCTCTGGCCAGTAAGAATCCAGATAGCTCCCATCTTCCTGTATGAAGAGATAATATGGGATTTTACTTAACAGTATCTAATATCATTGTTCAAAAGCCATTGCAACTGTTTAGAAGTAATTGTATATGTATAAAACAAGAAAATGGTGTTGAACAAAAGGACAAAACCAGAAAATGTAACAAAGAATAGGAGAAAAGGAACATACTTTCAGAAAGGATTTGATCAAAGAAGAGCAGCCGACCTACAGAAGTGGTCCAATTCGGATTCAGCAACACCACAAATGAAAAGAATGCAAAAGGATGTATATGACAGCATTGTGAGCAAGAATACAAATTCAAATGTGCTTTTGTGTGGAGCTGTCAACAAAAAAGAACCAAACACCATGATTTTGCGTCCGCGTCCATCACATGCAAGAGTGACAGCTATTGAAAAAGCCCTCAAACCTCACAGTAGTGAAACAAAACAATGTAACAACGAACTCAGTACGTACCGTATCTTCCATATGGGCAAGACGGCCGACATGTTCTTCGACAGTTACACTTCTCATCGTGTCTGGGATGCCGGCTGTAATGGAAAATTGGAATTTGACTTAAGTTTCGAGAAACAATGGGGTTTTTGCTGGAAAGAGAGGTTCATGTGCGCTAAATGCCAATTTACTAGCAAAGCTTACAAACTGTATGAGGAAATGAACAGAGAGAAGTGTGGAGCAAAAAATGCTGACATCAACATTTCTGTGGCTGCTGGATTGTTGGATATTAAGTGCGGCCCAAATGACTTAAGGTTTATTATGACAAGTTTGAAAATTCCACCACCCTCATATGGTACAATGCAGAAACACAGTAATTACGTGGCTTCAAAAACAGAAGAAGTTGCAGAGGCTAGCTTCGCCAGAGCACGGCAGCAAACAATAGATAACAATATAGCACTAGGTTTCAAACCCGACACATCTATTCTGGGGGGCATTGATTCCCAATACAATAACAGCATGAAATCCGCAGGGGAGACAACTCCTAGTCAGCCAGCAACACAAGTCAGCACTACAATTTGTGAAAAGCAGACGAAGTATCAAAAAATCATCGGCATTCAATTTAGTAGTAAACTGTGCACTAAAAATGATCACAATAAATGTGACTAGAAGAGTGGTTGCCCGAAAAATCTGCAGAATGATGACATAATAGGTAAAAAACAACATTTCATTATATTACACATTAGCCTAACTACAATATGTGTTTGTTTAAATCACTCGCAAGTACTCACACACTACACTGCACTGCACTGCACACTACACTATACAGGATGGCATAGGATAGCATAGGATAGCATAGGATAGCATAGCATAGCATAGCATAGCATAGCATAGCATAGCATAGCATTAACAGCACAGCCAGAATTGCTATGTGCTTTTCAGTGGTATACGCTATGATATGCTATATGCTATGCTATGCTATGCTATGATATGATGTGTGCTATGATGTGTGCTATGATGTGTGCAATGTTATGCTATATGATGTGTGCTATGATATGATGTGTGCTATGCTATGATGTGTGATATGCTATGCTATGCTATGGTGTGTGTGTGTGTGTGTGTGTGTGTGTGTGTGTGTGCAATGCTATGATTTGATGTGTGCTATGCTTTGCTATGCTATGCTATGATGTGTGCTGTGATATGATGTGTGCTATGCTATGCTATGCTATGCTATGCTGTGTGCAATGCTATGCTATGCTATGCTGTGTGCTATGCTATGATGTGTGACATGCTATACTATGCTATGCTATGCTATGCTATACAATGCTATGCTATGATGTGTGGTGTGCAATGCTATGCTAAGCTTTGCTATGCTATGCTGTGTGCTATGCTGTGTGCTATGCTATGCTTTGCTATGATGTGTGCTATGCTATGCTATGATGTGTGCTATGATGTGTGAAGTGCTATGCTATGCTATGCTATGATGTGTGCTATGCTATGCTATGCTATGATGTGTGCTATGCTGTGCTATGCTATGATGTGTGCTGTGCTATGCTATGATGTGTGCTATGCTGCTATGCTGCTATGCTGTACTGTGCTATGCTGCAATGATGTACTGTGCTATGTTATGATGTTTGCTATGCTATGCTGTGCTGTGCTGTGCTGTGCTGTGCTAGAAAGTCTCATTTCTCTACACCGGACATAAATTGGCTACCCAGAATCCTTTGCGATCTGTGTACCTATTAACAAGGCGGCACTAATAAATAGACCCGGAATTCTTTACAATTTTTTCGGATTTTTCTGACTAAAGAACCCAACAGCAGAATAGTAAAATGTGTTACAAATAACGATTAATTAAAAATCATAATTCTAATTTCCAGTATTAGATTTACGAATTGAATTTTATATTCAGTCACCGCGAAGTAGTAGGATCGCCACATAACTATCGTGAATACATTATCCGGCCATTTGAAGTTTCCGTAAAATTGTCTTCTGCTTCGATTTTTCAATAGTTATTGAATAATAATGCATTAAATTGACTGCAAAAGTGTACATTGATACTGAAGGTAAATCGCGGTAATTGTGTCGCGGTGGTCAAAAATTATTGTCCCCGCGTTGAGTGGACTGTCCGCCGATCGCGCGGACAAAACCAGTGTGTCCGCGGTGAGATAAAATCCCCGCGTTGAGTGTGATTAGTCGTAATCCGCATGGCAGCAACTGTACTTGATATCTATAATAAAACACCTAGCATAGAATACAGCACACAGCACACAGCACAGCACAGCACAGCACATTTTTAAAACATTTTTTTATTATTATTAAAACAATTTCTGTTAAATTTACAGGCGATGAGTATAGAGAAGCCCATGCATGTATGTCAACAATTCTTCGCGGTAAGAACCCGGTTACGATAACATGGCAACAGACGGCGACAGTCATGCATTTTTGGGCGCACGAGACGCTCAACAACAACAGCGTGCTGATACTACGGAAATGGAAAGGTCAGCCGATGTTATACACCTAACCAAATCAATGAAAAAAATAATTAAAAAAGCAATTTTTAGTAAAAAAATGTTCCCAGCAAAAAACAAAAAAGACCGACAATACATACAGAATAGATTTTCTAAAGATATCGGTGACCGCGTACACATGGAGTACAAAAAATTGCACGCAGAAGTGGGCAGCAACATATATCTACTTAAAAAAAAGCAAAATTATTAAAGACAGCAATCGTCAAATGCATTTCTGGAAAGTGTGGCGAAGCATGTCATAAAAATTCATTTGTTTGTTCGGGATTACCACCTTCAAATTGCTGGCAGCCTAGTTTTTTGCCAAATGCAAAGAAAAAGCTTGAAATTAAAGGTTCAGACAGAACATTGCTAATGATGTGGCTCGATATCAGGCTCGGTAAATTGGCGGTTGAAAAAACCCGATTTCATGCAGATACCAACAAGCTGGAGGCATCTCATCGGGGATATAATGTCTCGAGTCCAAAGGATGTCACTTTTGGACGAAATGCAAAAGGTCGCAAACTAAGCGCAGCCGCCCGATTGAATGATGGTCGTGCAAATTCAGCACTAGAAAAAGCAGCTGCAGTTGGCGCGCCACACCGAAGAAACATGAAGGTTTTGCGCACTTTAAAACAATTGCAGGGCAAAAATGACTACGACAAATTGAGACAAAAATCACACAAATACAAAACAAGACGGTACCAAATAAAATTAGAAAAATTCAAAGCATATGACGAAAAGCGCCAGGGTTTAATAACCTACGCGACCAATGTTCTAGACTAGATAAATAAAAGGGGCATGTCTTTGAATTACATACATTATTTTATGCATTTTCAATTATAGCAGTTGAAGTAGGTGGGTGGGGTACACTTTTAACATTAATAATACTGGAGATAAGCAATTTTAATCAAAACACCAACCTTCAACTGTAGCAGGCAATCTTGGTACTGTCCATGATGTACACAGGTCTTCGGAATACTGTAGGTACATAGTTTTCTCTCTAAATTGATGGAATGGGGTTCCAAACTCAGATGATCCGGTCGCAAACATAGGCTGTTGTGGGAGATGACTTACATCCATGTTTCGTGGAATGTTAGATACTTGATGTACACACATGTACATTGCTCTTTGAGCTGTGCCGTTTAACTGTGTATATCCACCACTTCCATCATACTGACGCATGCTCTGTCGTCCATATTGTAATCCAGAACGGGGTTTCGACAGTCCATATTCAACATTGTAAAGAATGCAATCCGTATTCCTCACTGAATAGTCTATTTTCGTTTGTAATATCATTAAATATTTGTTAAAATCCAATGTTGGTTCACTGAAAGTCATCCTAAAATGTTAAAATGAACTTTTTCACACACTTGAACACTGAAACTGGGAAATATTAATCCATGTCAAGGGAGGCATGCCTTGTAAGCGTCTAATGATGGAGTCCTTTCAAGGTCTCACTACACAGTACACTTTTACTATGTTGGCCTATATGACAAAAGTTTACTGGGCCATTTCGAACCTAAAGTTTCACAGCTAAAAGTCACTTATTTATGAAACACAGTCATTTGCCCACACAAAAATGTACAAAATATGGTACGTTGACCAGGATGTGTTTTTTTTAATTGGAGTGGTGGCATCCTTTGCACTATTTTGGGCTTTTACTCCAGAGTTTGTACCAGAATTCCTACACTGCTTCAACCCCCATAAAACTGTCATATTCTGGTGTCAGTGTCGTCTAATAGCTGCACAGCCAATTTCAGACTGTGTTCATCTCACCTGCAACAGCAATACATATATCTGTCAGCAATTATTAAAAATATTTAAAACCGAACAACACACTACTACTTTTTATGGCGCAAGTTTTATCCTACCGTGGCTTTCAAGGGAGCTAACTGTGTAGTGAGACCTTCAAGGTGGGGTTATGATGGTATTTGTCATTAAAATCATAACCGCGACAACTATAAGCAATTATATTAAAGAAAATAACAATTATTGCTACTTTCTCAGAAAAAATGAATTTATGGCTAAAAATACAACATGCAGTATTGCCAATTGGGACTTACTCACAGAACTCCACATTCATGAAGTTTACTCTGTATCAGTAATAGAAAATGTTTAATAACTTTTTTGTCCTTTGAGATACCGTTTCCAAATTTTCTGTGATATGCAGGGTTCGACACTAAGGCACGTCCGAACGACATTCACTGCCTGCACATAGGTCCGGGCTTGCGAATGTCCCCGGAACATGCCCGACCGGTCGTGTACAATAAGAACTGGACATTTACCCATAAGAAATGTTCTTTTAAAATTCCATTTAGTTCTGCGTGTAAAATACGTTTCACTCTCACAAAAACGATGAAGCCGTAGTTTGTTTTTACAATATAGATTCACCTAACGTAATGCGCATGCGCGACAGCTTCCCGAATTATTTATAACACGCGGGTTTTCCATTCTCCATGCAGCGATAGAACTAACTGTAAAGGGAGTTAACTCTGTGTGGATTTTAACATGTCGTAAAATATTGTCAAAGGTCTAGACACATCGTTTAATATCTAATCGATGCATACGATAATATACGCCTGTAACGAGTGCTAGCTAGATATTTTGCACATTTCAATTGAAAGTCGATCCTATTTTATGTGAAACAATATTGCGACATTTGAGACTCATTTCCATTTTGTTGTCATACGGCAACCGCATTTGCCGATTTGTCAATGTTGATTTCCCCTTTCGAGATGCAAGAGATACATGTATGTCGCTGTATTGTTTATTCATAATTGCATCATACTATCATCAGTCCAAAACAGTTTATTAAATATAGTATTAAGCCTGTTTAGAATAAATCATATCTGCGCATCTCCCCACACAAGAAACAAACGAGTTGCATAATAAATATAAAGATTTTAATATAACTTGGTCAGGGCACATGAAACTTGGGTCAGGGCTAGTAGGTTCTGCATCTACTAGCCCGACCGGGCCAGTTGAAAAAAAGTTAGTGTTGAGGCCTGATATGTCATGTATATGTACAGTATCTAACAGTGTGAAGTTTGTTTTGAATGCAGTATTGCAAAAGTTGTTAATTGCAGAAGTATGTCCTTATATGGTAATATGTATTTTCATCATTAAAATCTGTTTTACTAAAATTGACATCAGTGTTGAATCTTATTTTCTACTTCCAAACATTCTGTAATATTTGCAGAACAGATTTACCCGTCTGATAAAGCTGATGCCAACAATGGCTTCTGTTCCCAAAAAGACACTCCTCTCTGGCCAGTAAGAATCCAGATAGCTCCCATCTTCCTGTATGAAGAGATAATATGGGATTTTACTTAACAGTATCTAATATCATTGTTCAAAAGCCATTGCAACTGTTTAGAAGTAATTGTATATGTATAAAACAAGAAAATGGTGTTGAACAAAAGGACAAAACCAGAAAATGTAACAAAGAATAGGAGAAAAGGAACATACTTTCAGAAAGGATTTGATCAAAGAAGAGCAGCCGACCTACAGAAGTGGTCCAATTCGGATTCAGCAACACCACAAATGAAAAGAATGCAAAAGGATGTATATGACAGCATTGTGAGCAAGAATACAAATTCAAATGTGCTTTTGTGTGGAGCTGTCAACAAAAAAGAACCAAACACCATGATTTTGCGTCCGCGTCCATCACATGCAAGAGAGACAGCTATTGAAAAAGCCCTCAAACCTCACAGTAGTGATACAAAACAATGTAACAACGAACTCAGTACGTACCGTATCTTCCATATGGGCAAGACGGCCGACATGTTCTTCGACAGTTACACTTCTCATCGTGTCTGGGATGCCGGCTGTAATGGAAAATTGGAATTTGACTTAAGTTTCGAGAAACAATGGGGTTTTTGCTGGAAAGAGAGGTTCATGTGCGCTAAATGCCAATTTACTAGCAAAGCTTACAAACTGTATGAGGAAATGAACAGAGAGAAGTGTGGAGCAAAAAATGCTGACATCAACATTTCTGTGGCTGCTGGATTGTTGGATATTAAGTGCGGCCCAAATGACTTAAGGTTTATTATGACAAGTTTGAAAATTCCACCACCCTCATATGGTACAATGCAGAAACACAGTAATTACGCTGCTTCAAAAACAGAAGAAGTTGCAGAGGCTAGCTTCGCCAGAGCACGGCAGCAAACAATAGATAACAATATAGCACTAGGTTTCAAACCAGACACATCTATTCATGGGGGCATTGATTCCCAATACAATAACAGCATGAAATCCGCAGGGGAGACAACTCCTAGTCAGCCAGCAACACAAGTCAGCACTACAATTTGTGAAAAGCAGACGAAGTATCAAAAAATCATCGGCATTCAATTTAGTAGTAAACTGTGCACTAAAAATGATCACAATAAATGTGACTAGAAGAGTGGTTGCCCGAAAAATCTGCAGAATGATGACATAATCGGTAAAAAACAACATTTCATTATATTACACATTAGCCTAACCACAATATGTGTTTGTTTAAATCACTCGCAAGTACTCACACACTACACTGCACTGCACTGCACTGCACTGCACTCTACACTATACAGGATAGCATAGGATAGCATAGGATAGCATAGCATAGCATAGCATAGCATAGCATAGCATTAACAGCACAGCCAGAATTGCTATGTGCTTTTCAGTGGTATACGCTATGATATGCTATATGCTATGCTATGCTATGCTATGATATGATGTGTGCTATGATGTGTGCTATGATGTGTGCAATGTTATGCTATATGATGTGTGCTATGCTATGCTATGATATGATGTGTGCTATGCTATGATGTGTGATATGCTATGCTATGCTATGGTGTGTGTGTGTGTGTGTGTGTGTGTGTGTGTGTGTGTGTGTGTGCAATGCTATGATTTGATGTGTGCTATGCTTTGCTATGCTATGCTATGATGTGTGCTATGATATGATGTGTGCTATGCTATTCTATGCTATGCTATGCTGTGTGCAATGCTATGCTATGCTATGTGTGCTATGCTATGATGTGTGACATGATATGCTATGCTATGCTATGCTATGCTATGCTTTACAATGCTATGCTATGATGTGTGGTGTGCAATGCTATGCTATGCTATGCTATGCTTTGCTATGATGTGTGCTATGCTATGCTATGATGTGTGCTATGATGTGTGCAGTGCTATGCTATGCTATGATGTGTGCTATGCTATGCTATGCTATGCTATGATGTGTGCTATGCTATGCTATGATGTGTGCTGTGCTATGCTATGATGTGTGCTATGCTGCTATGCTGTACTGTGCTATGCTGCAATGATGTACTGTGCTATGTCATGATGTTTGCTATGCTATGCTGTGCTGTGCTGTGCTGTGCTGTGCTGTGCTGTGCTGTGCTAGAAAGTCTCATTTCTCTACACCGGACATAAATTGGCTACCCAGAATCCTTTGCGATGTGTGTACCTATTAACAAGGCGGCACTAATAAATAGACCCGGAATTCTTTACAATTTTTTCGGATTTTTCTGACTAAAGAACCCAACAGCAGAATAGTAAAATGTGTTACAAATAACGATTAATTAAAAATCATAATTCTAATTTCCAGTATTAGATTTATATATATGTAAATTGGGGTTTCTGTTGTAAATTTTTTTTTACCTCGAATTGCAGCAGAACGACCCAAAATAAACACATATATAATAAATCACCATGAAATGGTGATTTTACTTGATTTATTAAAACTTTTTTAAAATAGGGGTAGTGAAGATTGCAAGTTTAATTTTTTTTAAATAAATCATCATGAAATGGTGATTTTACTTGATTTATTAAAACTTTTTTAAAATGGGGGTAGTGAAGATTGCAAGTTTATTTTTTTATATAAGTTATCAAAATTATAAAATGTTTCTTTAATACAAAACAAATTTGTTGATTTGTTATTAAAATTACATTTAAATCAACAATTTTTCGACCTTGAATACAAAGGTGGTGGATCGTACTCATACACATTACTAAAACAATTTATTACACACTTTTTAGACTTTTTTGTAATGTTGCCATTGCTTCCTTTCTTCCCTGCTCTACTAGTTCTTTTTTTTGAGCTTCACTTATTTCAGCCTTTTTTTGTTTGGTGTCTTCTTTTTAACTATAATATTTATCTAACTCATCTAAAATCATCTTAAACTCTTGATCAGATATTTGTGCATCACTCAACGCTTTTGATATTAACTGCTTTATACTATTTAACTTAGACTCTGCCAAAGTTTTTATTTCATGATGTTTTTGAGCTTTTGCATTAAGCTTGCGTCTGATAAAATTAATACAAACACCTGTAGCTCCACATACTATTGCTGCTATTTCTAAAGGTAATAAAACTGGAATAACAAATCCAATCCCAGCCATAATAACACCTGCTGATATCAAGGTAGTGTCAATTCCATCTGTAATATTAATACCACGTTTATATTTTTTATAAAGAGACTGACGTATATCTCGTTCTGTTATTAACTTTTTTTCAATTTCTGAAATCTTTTGTAATCTATAATTTTGTCCGTTTTCCACTGAATTTTCCACTGACAAATCAGGATATATACTTGGTGCTGTCGGTTGCTTTGGCATTTTTTTATTAATCAATAAAAAATTAAATTAATTCAATTAATAATGATGCCACCGTATTTACAGCTGTAGCGTTAGCAACCTTGCATACAAAGTTAACAACAGAACCAGCAAAAAACTTTAAAGGTTCATCAAAGTTATCATGATTGCGTGGAATGATGTGAAGCGTTATACCATAATTTGGTTGTTCAACACCATTGACAGAAACTATTACAGTTACGTCACCAACTAATCGGTCACTTGCTAAACCTATTCCCATAATCCGTCCACGGCGTGTCATTACATGCCCCACATTTGATTCTGCCCCACCATTACCAAATGAGAGTATTCTATTCATTGCAAGTGGACCCTTAGCCTCCGCAAATATTGTTATAATGCCATATTTAAGATTATCAACTCTATTTTTTAAATGATTAAACTGGTTAACAAAAGGCACAATTTGTCTATATAAATTTTGAACATCATTTATCAAAGCCTCTAAGTCTTCTGTTTTTTTAGGGCTTGTTGGTGGTCCAAATATACTCATTGTTTTTTTTATAAAAATATATTTTTTAAATAATTTCTAAAACACAACTCATAGGCAAACCGTGATTATCTATTATGTTGCCATGCTCATCTCTGACTTCTATTTTCAATTCAGTAATTGCATCATTTCTAAGACAGTGATATTCAGGATAAAAACGTGTATATACAATATCTCCAAACTGCTTATTTACCACAGGTATAACCCCTATAATAGTGCTTGGCGCACCATTGAAATAATTACTACTTGTATTAACTTGTTTTAGATGAACATATAGCTGTTTATAAGGAGCTAAATCAATTGGGTGAATTCCAGTACGAATACCTTTTGACCATTTTCTATCATCAAATCCCAGCATTTTTGAAAGACTGCTTGATAATCGTGTCTCTATTGGCGTATCTAAAATGGCTGTAGCACTTTGCGCATAAATGGCTAGGATAATATCTTTATTTAGCAATTTAAACTTTTCTACCAACTCTTGAAAGTTATAGAGTCCACCTGGTATATGATACGTTTTATCTGGGTTTTTTGTTTTTATAACTTCATGATTAATATTAAACCAACCGATAGTGTATGTAAAACTTTTTAATCCAACGCGCTTAGTTCCATCTCTATTATCGATATACTGTTGTAAATTAATAGAGTTGTCTATGTTTGAAATTGTATGAAACATTTTTTTTTAATATATATATATAACAAGAGGCCCAAGAGGGCCTGTGAACGCTCTACTGGCTGTTATACCATTGATGAATCGAGTCGTACTACATGGTGTCTAGAGTGTACACAAGGTTTTTCAAGTATTTGACCTAGTGACCTAGTTTTTGACCCCATGGGACCCATTTTCGAACTTTACCAAAATATAATTAAGACAACATTTCGACAAAGTTTCATCAAGATCGGGTCAGAAATATGGCCTCTACAGTGTACTAGTGACCTAGTTTTTGACCCTGTGTGACCCTGTGTGACCCATTTTCGAACTTTAGCAAGCTATAATTGAGACAAATATTCTGACAAAATTGCATCAAGATCGGGTCAAAAATATGGCCTCTAGTGTTTTTCCAAAGTTTGACCTAGTGACCTAGTTTTTAACACCCTGTGACCCATTTTTGAACTTGACCAAGATATAATTAAGACAAACATTTTGACAAAGAGTGTACACAAGGTTTTTCCAATATTTGACCTAGTGACCTAGTTTTTAACCCCATGTGACCCATTTTCAAACTTGTCCAAGATATAATTAAGACAAACATTCTGACAAAGTTACATCAAGCTCGGGTCAAAAATATGGCCTCTAGAGTGTACACAAGGTTTTTCCAATATTTGACCTAGTGACCTAGTTTTTAACTTCATGTGACCCATTTCCGAACTTGATCAAGATATAATTAAGATAAACAATTGGACAAAATTTCATCAAGATTGGGTAACAAATATGACCTCTAGAGTGTACACAAGTTTTTTCAAGTATTTGACCTAGTGACCTAGTTTTTGACCCCATGGGACCCATTTTCGAACTTGACCAAAATATAATTAAGACAACATTTCGACAAAGTTTCATCAAGATCGGGTCAGAAATATGGCCTCTAGAGTGTACTAGTGACCTAGTTTTTAACCCTGTGTGACCCTGTGTGACCCATTTTCGAACTTTAGCAAGCTATAATTGAGACAAATATTCTGACAAAATTGCATCAAGATCGGGTCAAAAATATGGCCTCTAGAGTGTTTTTCCAAAGTTTGACCTAGTGACCTAGTTTTTAACACCCTGTGACCCATTTTTGAACTTGACCAAGATATAATTAAGACAAACATTTTGACAAAGAGTGTACACAAGGTTTTTCCAATATTTGACCTAGTGACCTAGTTTTTAACCCCATGTGACCCATTTTCAAACTTGACCAAGATATAATTAAGACAAACATTCTGACAAAGTTGCATCAAGCTCGGGTCAAAAATATGGCCTCTAGAGTGTACACAAGGTTTTTCCAATATTTGACCTAGTGACCTAGTTTTTAACTTCATGTGACCCATTTCCGAACTTGATCAAGATATAATTAAGATAAACAATTTGACAAAATTTCATCAAGATTGGGTAACAAATATGACCTCTAGAGTGTACACAAGTTTTTTCAAGTATTTGACCTAGTGACCTAGTTTTTGACCCCACATGACCCATTTTTGAACTTGACCGAGATTTCATTGAGACAAACATTCTGACAAAGTTTCATCAAGATCGGGTCAAAAATATGGCCTCTAGAGTGTACACACGGTTTTTCCAAAGTTTGACCTAGTGACCTAGTTTTTAACACCATGTGACCCATTTTGGAACTTGACCAAGATATAATTAAGACAAACATTTTGACAAAGTTTCATCAAGATTGGGTCAGAAATAAGGCTTCTAGTGTGTGTGTGTGTGTGTGTGTGTGTGTGTGTGTGTGTGTGTGTGTGTGTGATTTTAAGGTTTATAGTCCGTCCGCCAATGAACACATCAAGGTATACCTGACGCGATGGGCACAATAGAGTCTGGACTTTTTATACGGCTTCTAGAGTGTACACAAAGTTTTTCAAGTATTTGACCTAGTGACCTAGTTTTTAACCCCATGTGACCCATTTTCAAACTTGACCAAGATATAATTAAGACAAACATTCTGACAAAGTTGCATCAAGCTCGGGTCAAAAATATGGCCTCTAGAGTGTACACAAGGTTTTTCCAATATTTGACCTAGTGACCTAGTTTTTGACCCCACATGACCCATTTTCGAACTTGAGATATCATTGAGACAAACAATTAAGATAAACATTCTGACAAAGTTGCATCAAGCTCGGGTCGAAAATATGGCCTCTAGAGTGTACACAAGGTTTTTCCAATATTTGACCTAGTGACCTAGTTTTAACTTCATGTGACCCATTTTCGAACTTGATCAAGATATAATTAAGATAAACAATTTGACAAAGTTTCATCAAGATTGGGTAACAAATATGACCTCTAGAGTGTACACAAGTTTTTTCAAGTATTTGACCTAGTGACCTAGTTTTTGACCCCACATGACCCATTTTTGAACTTGACCTAGATTTCATTAAGACAAACATTCTGACAAAGTTTCATCAAGATCAGGTCAAAAATATGGCCTCTAGAGTGTACAAACGGTTTTTCCAAAGTTTGACCTAGTGACCTAGTTTTTAATACCATGTGACCCATTTTTGAACTTGACCAAGATATAATTAAGACAAACATTTTGACAAAGTTTCATCAAGATTGGGTCAGAAATATGGCCTCTAGAGTGTACACACGGTTTTTCCAAAGTTTGACCTAGTGACCTAGTTTTTAACCCCATGTGACCCATTTTCAAACTTGACCAAGATATAATTAAGACAAACATTCTGACAAAGTTGCATCAAGCTCGGGTCAAAAATATGGCCTTTAGAGTGTACACAAGGTTTTTCCAATATTTGACCTAGTGACCTAGTTTTTGACCCCACATGACCCATTTTCGAACTTGACCGAGATTTCATTGAGACAAACATTCTGACAAAGTTTCATGATGATTGCATCAGAAATGTGGCCTCTAGAGTGTACACAAGCAAAAGTTAACGGACGGACGACGGACGGACGACGGACGGACGACGGACGACGGACGACGGACGGACGACGGAAGACGGACAACACACCATCCCATAAGCTCTGCTGGCCCTTGGCCAGTAGAGCTAAAAACACAAATAAAAATGATTTCTAAAGAATTCAAATATAACCCGGATGCTCAATATTCAAATACTTTTAGCAAGAAAGTGATAGATATAATAAATCAAAACATAGTCATTACATCAGACGGTAAAGGCTTTAAAGCATCATTTCCAAATGTCTTTGAAAAATACAAACTTTCATACGTCAAATCAGATGCTATAGTCCAACGCTGGGGAACAGATTGGATGTTATTTTGGCAGAATCAGTTAAACTTTGCTATTTGGTGTGCAACAACTGGATGTGGTATTGATTTTAACAATCATCTAAAATTGATACTCTGGTTGGTTCGTTATTTCGATTTTATGTCTATTACCAAGTCAGAAGAATATTATTTGAAATGAGTGTAGCAATGCCACAAGACTCAAATTGGAATGCATTTAGTAACACATATAACCGAAACGCATACGAGAGAATATGCAAGGAGTTTAACGTTGATTTATATTCAGACTGGAGACAGAAACAAAGCTATAATAATGGTCTAGGAACAATTTATAATTACTGGACAAATATTGGTTATCATCCTTTGATAAATACTGTATACGACAACAAAACGATGAGTTTTACAGTCTATGAGAGTGATAAAACATATCATATTGATTACATTGCACAAGGATCTGAGGCTGACAATAGTTGGTCTACTTTTATACTAGATGATTCATCTGGATTTACAAGAGCTGGAGTAGAAAGAATCAATGACAGCATAAGAACATACTGCTGGGCAATTCTTGGTTCACAATCACAGACAAGAACAGATATACTTGGAACTGGAACAGCATTTGATGCACAGAAACAATTTTTAGCAATTGTAGAGGACGCAATAAATAGCCCCATCGACTTGCCCAGTCAAATTTCAAGATATGAAAACACTCTAAAATATGCAAGAAGTAAAGTAAATTTTGTCTATGGAAGTGGATTGTACATGTCTCCGAGCGACATGGAATTAAGAATTGGAACAATACAAGACTACAATAATGAAATTGTAATAGCAACCGATGCACAAGCATTAGGATTGAACAATGATGTAAATGTAAAACCAGTGCCACCAAAAAATATTCAACCTTTTCAAGGCACCACGACAAAGATATTTTTACCGGAACATTCTGACTTTGATAAATCATCAATACATAAAACTGTGGAACATAACCCACCAGAAATACAAAAAATAGCGATTGAACATGAAGATAACAAAACAACTATAATTGTTGGTACTATAGTAATTGGTCTTGCTGCATTACTTATTTATGAGATTTACTAAACCACTCTTTGGCTGCCACATACAACAACCCGGAAACAAACACAAGCAAAGCCCATAGATTGTTACCAAGCCAATTAATAACATTACCTGTTGCAGATAAAAGCCATGATACTATTGCACCAATAACTCCTGGAAGTGCTGCAGCAGCTTTACCAGCTAGGTTGGCAAGAAGTTTACCAAGATTAAGTAGTTGTTTTTTTATCCAGTCTTTTACACTTGATGGATCAGGTTTTGGAGTTGGAGTTGGAGTTGGAGTTGGAGCAGCACTTGATGTGGGAATAATAGAATTAATTATCACCCCAAGAATCATTCCAAACGCAGTCAGGATACTAACAATAGTAATACCTTGCTCCTTAAACAAGGTTTTGATCCTCTCACCAAGAGTTGTATCCTCGTTTAACATTTTGTTTATTGTCTCTTTTATCCTGCTTACTTGGTTACGAAAAGCTTCTCTGTTTTCATTAATGACATCCATTCTTGCACCTCTTTCATTTTCAAGGTCTTTGATGCGATCACTAATTCTTTTTATCTGGAATTCATCATTATCAGTCTTAGCTTGTTCTAACTTTTGTTTTTCTCTTGTTATGTCTTTATCAAGTTGTGTAAGTTTTGCCACGTTATTGGTGAGTTCTTCCTTGACAGTTGTCATTGCTTTTACTATTCCATCCATTTCACGCCTGTCTATATTTGTTTGTGTTGAAACATCAGGACGCTCAATCACATCCCAGTCATACAATGATGTCTCTATGTTATCCAGTGATGCGTTTATGCTATCTATATCACGTGATAAATCTTGTAATGGAATATTATCCACATTATCTGGTAAATCGTTTATTGTGCTCTCCAACTCTTGCAACTTTTGTCTAAATTTTTGTGATAATTTTGTTTTACTGTTATACTCTGGCAAATTCAAAAATTGTCTTACCGCCAATGTTCCCCCAGAGCCAATAACCCTGTTATATTCATTTGCCAAAGAACCAAGAGCAAGAAATGTAAAAGAGCCTTGCCTGGCAGTTATTCTTATTTCTTTATCACCAACAATCCAGTATAATGTTTTACCATCATCTGATACTTTAAACTGGTCATAATCCATTTTGTCCGGTGCCATTTTATATCGTTTTTCTATTTCATCATAAAAGGATTTTACAAGATTTTTCTTGTATGCTTCAAGTTCGGATTCTTTCAACTCCCCACGAAGTTCAGCAATATGGTCGCTTTGATTAAGAAGACTTCTTAGAACAGGCTCATCAGGCACCATCGGTGCATCATCATCATCAAAATCATAATATTCATCATAATCATCTGGATCGAACGTAGGATCAAATCCTCCTTCAGCCATTGTTTATTTTATTTAATTTTAAAAAATATATTTAAAAAATAAAAACAATGTCAGCTTACGGAAACAAACTCAGCCCTCATAGAAAACTAAGAGAACCTCACGGTGCCAAGGGCATCCGCACAAGTGTAGTAATAACTAATAATCCCTCAACAATAGACCAAAACCAGCAACTGCTTGTGAGATTTCCCAATCTAAGTACTAATGATGTGATAGTTCCACGTACTGCTCGTCTTGCCTTTGAAATAGAACTTAAAAGCAGAACAGACGCCAACGCTACTCTATTTCAAAATCTGGGTAGAACAATTGTAAAAAAAATGACAATAAGAATAAGTGGCAATGAAGTCATGTCAATAGATGACAGTGATATATATCATTGTTATGTAGATTTATGGAAAAGCCCTACCGAAAGATTAAACATAGCTTACCAAGGTATTGGTAAAGCAAACATGCTAAAACATAGAGTTAGCGCGGGAGATGCTTCCTCAGACACTAAAGATGAAGCTATAGCAGCAGCTTATGGAAATAGATTTTGTATTCCACTGGACTTTGAAATGTTAGAAAGTCATATGCCATTTTATCAAGCGGGGCTTGGTGATAGGTTAGAATATGAATTAACGTTTAACGATTATAACAAAGTTATCAAAAGCGCTGATGCTGATGCATCTTATGTAATAAAAAATATCTGCTTGGAATTTGATACGGTTAGTGATGTTGAATTATCCAGACAAATAAGACAGCAAATCAATGGTAAGATGTCATTTATGTATGATCGTATCTTGCGGCATAGAAAAATAATAGCAAACAAATCTGATACTCTTTGGAACATCAACATTAATGTACCAGCACGGAGCATGAAAGGTATTTTAATGCTGTTTGAAGACCCAGAAAGAACAGACACGGAAACCTATTACAACCCAAAGATTGAAAAGGTTGAAATGACAATAGAGGGAGTACCAAATCAGTTGTATAGTCAAGGCATGAAGGCATATCAACATTGGGATGAAATCAACAAATATTTTGCCTTAACATCAAAAAGAAACAAAGAGACAGAAATAGTAGCGAGGGACTTAAACTTTACCAGTGTTTCTCTTGAGACTTATTTGACAAAATCATATGCTTTGTGGCTTGACCTTAGAACATGTGAGGACAATTTATTACACGGCAGTGGAAGGAGAATAGAAAACGGCAGTGAAGGCATAACGATATTAATAAATAAAAAAGCAGATGCAGATCAAACTTTAAATATTTACATATATATAATACAAGATGCGCAAATCAATTTCGAAGATGGAAGATTCAAAGAAGCAGGATACTAGTTTGCAACAAAAATATCCTAAATATTCACACAGTGCCATTATTTGTGGTCAGACAGGCTGTGGTAAAACAGAGTTTGTTCTTGACATACTTGAAAAAAAGTATGTTGGAGTTTTTGAACATATAATTATATTGTGCCCGACTATAAAGTGGAACGAGGCTTATAAAAATAGATCCTGGATAGGAGATGTAAGACACCCAAAAGATAAAAAAATAACAATTGTCAATCCTGTTGGTAAAGACGGAAATGAAATGCTACAAGAACTGTTGCGTTTATTTTTCAAAAGATATGCTGGCCAGCCCACATTATACATTATTGACGATTGCTCAGCTACAAAAGAATTAACAAAGAAAAAAGATATGTTATCAGAGTTGGCATTCTCTGGTCGTCACGCTAAACAATCAGTGTGGGTCATTTCACAGAGATATAATTCTGTATTGAAAGATTTGAGGGATCAAGTAAAATGGTTGTGTATGTTTTACACCAAGGACAGAGATAGTTATGAAAATTGTTTGAGAGAAAATGATGTTATTCCGACGTTCGAGGAGAGAACCAGAATAAAAAAAACTTTAGCTAAGACTAAATATTCCAAGTTGATATTGAGAACTGACCAACCAACTGGTTATTGGGTTGAATAATTTCTACCAGCCATTCTTTTTTTCTAACAGCATTGCTTTGTTGCTAATAGTAATACTAACAGCAAAGTAGCAATGTTAATAGCAATACTGACATGAAAATATAATGAAAATATCAGAAAATATAGTATTGCTAATAGCATTGCTCATAGCAAAGTAGCAATGTTAATAGCAATGCTTGCAGCAAATTAATAATGTTAATAGAAAAAATAACAATATTAATAACAATGCTATTAACAATACTAACAATTACTAGTTGCATGAATATCGCAGCTGGTTGTTTTGTATTTTATATTTATTTCAAGATAAAAAATAAGATTAATAATATAAAAATGAATGCGGAAGAACTATTACAAAATATATCGGAACAGACGGAACCAGATGAATCAAAGCAACAAGAAACAAAAAAAGAAAGATTATCAGCCATAGTGGCTGGCGGTGGTAGTCGTCAATATTTGGGTAAGGACATACAACTCACAAACATAGATGACATGCCCCCAGATGAAATTAACAAACTTTACTGCAGATATGAAGCAAGGCTTGGGGCAAGCATGACTAAAACTTTAGGCAATTCTTTTATTAACTTGTATGTAATGGGAGTATCAAAATATTTTAATGTAACCAGTCCACCAAAGCTAATAGAAGATTTGGAGGAAGACTCATTTATTAATCATGCTTTGACAAGCGCTTGTTGTGAGTTGTATTACAGGTGTGGAATGTGCTTAGCACCATTTACAGCAATACTGACAACTGTTAGACATATTGATTTTAATAAAAATAAAATTATAGATAATATAAATGAAGAACCAAGAGAGTGAAGTTATACCTGTTGTTACACAACCTGTTGAACAACAAAAAGTAAAAAATCCAAAACGAGTAGAAGCTGGAAAAAAAGGAGCAGCGGCAAGAAAGGCAAAGCGTTTGCTTCAAGATGTTACAAATCAAAATGCTGCAAAGCAAGATGCTGCAAATCAAATAACAAAAATAACAATAGATGAAGAAGAACCAGAAAAAATCAAAATAAACGTATACAAAAATTATATTCCACCGTGTCTGGTTTTATTAGGCATTGCTGGGTTGGGTTTGTATATTTATAACAAAAAATCTGCTACACAACCTGTAACTGTGCAACCTGTTCATGTTGCACCAAAAGACCCGTTTGATTTTTAATAATTTATTTTAAAAAAATAATCATATAAAAAAAAATGGCAGCAAGTATTGACGGAAAACAAATTGTAAATATGATGTATCACGCTGGAGTGGAAACACTTCTAACTGTTGGATATTCTGAAATTGGCAGAAAAATACTAAAAAGACCAGCACCTAAAGTGAATTTTAATATGGTAGATGTTGGGTGGCTGTCTGTGGATATAATGTTAGCAATGGCTACAAAGGATATGCTGATTAAGCAAGGTATTATTCCTGCGGATATTATGAAATAATTTTAAAAAATATATATATAAAAAAATGGCAAGTGCAGTAGCAATGATGATAGGTGGAGCATTAACAAATGCATTAGCGTTTAGCGGTTCAAATTATTTCTTTTCAAAAATGGGAAGTCATTCAGATGAGGAAAGACAAAGGCATGACAAAGCAGTGGAACAATTAAACGCAGCACAAGCGGAGTGGAATAAAAAAAGAACAGAGAGATTAGATTTTATTAATAAGCAACTGCAAAAAGAGCATCATGCAGAGCAGACTTTTGATAATGTGGATCAGGCTATGAAACAGTATTATTATACAACTGGTAAACATTTACTTTTGGAGCCGGAGCCTAAGTTGAGTGATTTTTATACACCATCTCCGGATCAACAGAATAGAGAAATTACGTTTATTGTGGTGGGCATGGCTGCAACTGGATTTGTGGCGTACAAATTGATTTCATAAAAAAAAATAGTTTAAAACTATAATTACTTTCGACTTTTTTGGATTTGGGATGACTAAGTTTACTTTGAAAAAACTAAGTCATATGCATGATACCTATTTTTGTTGTTGTTCTTACATGGTTTCAATCCAAGTGGTCAAATATAATATGGTGGTTTAGCACTCTTCTCTAATTTATTTTTAAGATGATCAGGCGCCCATACTTCACCATTGTCTAATAATGTCAATACCATGGATGGACCATATTCGGTATCTACTAATTTCGTATCTGTAATTTTGTATATTTTATTTAGTTCCAAGTCTGTCCATTTCTTTGTGCTATTTTGATATTGCTCTTCGAGCAGTTCATCAAATTGTGCAGTTGTGATTTCCATTTTTTTCTTTATAGTTATATAAAGTTTATTCTTTAGTAGAAAAAAATGGAAAAGATTTATTACAGCCCAAAAGGATTTTGGAGAGGTTACACAGCAGTTAAAAAATTAGCAAAAGAGGCTGGTGTCAGTGATAAAAAGGCATTAGAATTTTTAAAGAAACAAGCTGTGTGGCAAATTTATTTACCTGCGCCGAAGAAAATAATTAGACCCAGGTTTGATGTTTCAGCTAAGAATGGAGTGCATCAAGCTGATTTGTTATTTTTACCGCATGATACTTTTGGGATTGGTCGTGGACGCAAGACATATAAATATGCATTGACTGTGGTTGATATTGCAAGTAGATACAAAGAAGCAGAGCCGCTGACTTCCAAGGATAGTAAAGAAGTTGCCAAAGCATTTGAAAATATATATAGTCGGCATTTGAAATATCCAAAGTTATTACAAGTGGATCCAGGCAGAGAATTTATGGGTGCAGTATCACAGTTGATGGTAAAACACAAAGTAAATATCAGACGAGGCAGAACAGAAATACACAGAGACCAAGCTTTAGTGGAAAGATTTAACAGAACATTAGCTGAGAGATTGTTTGGTTATCAGTATGCTAAGGAAATAGATTCCCAAAAACGTAATAGAGAATGGGTAAAGAGATTACCAGAAGTTGTTAAAGCCATAAATTCGGAGACAAAAAAGCCTCCTCCTGTTGAAACAAAAATATTAAAAGATGATCCTATCTGTATAAATGCAAGTGTAAGATATTTATATCAACCCGGGGAACAAGAAGGTGGAAGACGCAGAGCAACTGATCCAATGTGGAGTGTAGATATTCACAAGATTAAAAGTTATATGGTGACGCAAGGTATAAGAGTTTATTATTTGAAAGCACCAGCGCCACAGAGAGGATTTGTCAAAGAAGAACTACTTATTGTTCCTGCTGATACTCAAATTCATAAGTTTTTATAGAAACCATGTGCATCAGTTGTAATTCCATCTTCTCGGATGTATCTTTTTGAGTAAAATGGTGACAAAGTTACTTTGTTTACTGTTATGCCGTATATTTGATGTTTTATTGATCGCAACATATTCATTTCATGGTTATATTTTTTCTTGTTGAATAATGCATCTTTGTAGTTTTCAAAGTTTATGTGTTTTTTAACTACATATTCTTTTACACCCTTTGCTTTTTTAATGAGTTGTTCATCAGCTCTCAAAATCGAATATAGCTTAGGCCTCAATCCAACATACTCAGCTATAGCAACACCAGCACATTCGTCTTTCATTTTACCCAATACTTTTTTGTTTGTATCATCATGCATTGGGTGATCACTCAAGTCATACTCATCTTTCATTTCAGCCATGTCTTTGTATGCATCATCTGTTCTGATGTCTACAAGCAAGCTGTCAGTATCTGTGTATAATAAAATACATTTATCCCCATATTTTTTCTTTAGAGTATTATAGTACCAATCATACATATGGTACTTTGATAAATCCAATACTGCCATTCCAACATAAATTGGTTTGTTTAATGTTAATTTTGTTTTGTTTACATGCACTGCTGATAATTCATCTGAAAATTTTATACGCCTGTTAAAGTTGGGTTTGGCTATTATTTTTCTTATTTTTTCATTTTCAGAGCCGTCAGTTCTGACTAGTTTTATATCAGTCCGCTTGCGTAGATTTTCCATTGTTTTGCCAAACACACAGTTGTTCGCAAGTTTGTAAAAATCTTTTTCAAAGGGTGATTTAGCTTTTTTCCTAAGTTCTGTGTTTAAACGAATATATGATTCCATCCATGGCTTTTCATTGAATTCTATTACTCTGCTTTTTTAATGAGTTGTTCATCAGCTCTCAAAATCGAATATAGCTTAGGCCTCAATCCAACATACTCAGCTATAGCAACACCAGCACATTCGTCTTTCATTTTACCCAATACTTTTTTGTTTGTATCATCATGCATTGGGTGATCACTCAAGTCATACTCATCTTTCATTTCAGCCATGTCTTTGTATGCATCATCTGTTCTGATGTCTACAAGCAAGCTGTCAGTATCTGTGTATAATAAAATACATTTATCCCCATATTTTTTCTTTAGAGTATTATAGTACCAATCATACATATGGTACTTTGATAAATCCAATACTGCCATTCCAACATAAATTGGTTTGTTTAATGTTAATTTTGTTTTGTTTACATGCACTGCTGATAATTCATCTGAAAATTTTATACGCCTGTTAAAGTTGGGTTTGGCTATTATTTTTCTTATTTTTTCATTTTCAGAGCCGTCAGTTCTGACTAGTTTTATATCAGTCCGCTTGCGTAGATTTTCCATTGTTTTGCCAAACACAGAGTTGTTCGCAAGTTTGTAAAAATCTTTTTCAAAGGGTGATTTAGCTTTTTTCCTAAGTTCTGTGTTTAAACGAATATATGATTCCATCCATGGCTTTTCATTGAATTCTATTACTCTGTGTACTCTGTGTACTTTCTTTAGTTTCATACCCAAAGATAAATACAGTTCCAGGTTTTTGTGATGTAACACATATTTTTCTTTGTCCATAAGATTAGGAACTAGTTGTTCTGTATTTATCATGCTATTATTTTCTAACAGATCTGTCTGGTATTCAGACAACCATTCTTTTTTTACTGCTAATCTTTCCGGTGCAAGTGGATAGTCATTATGTAATTCATGAAGTTCTTTAGGATATTCCAAATCAACTTCTGCAAAATATCCTTTTCCTTCTTTTGACTCTGGCAACTTTCCTGATTCCCTCCACTTAAAGCCAGAATATGGAAGTGGTTGACTCATTGCCTTACCATAGAGGTTACAGGCATCAAAATACATTAAAAAGTTGTTTTCCTCGTTAGGGTTATAATCAGCTACATATGGATTGTTTGCTTTGGCATATCGTTTTGATACATTACTAATTCCACCACTCATTCCTTTTTCTATAAATAAGTGCATGTCAATGTCTGTCAAAAGTTCCAATTCTATTTTTGAATGTTTAAGTAAAGCATCATAAAATAATCCAGGTGCTGTGTAGTAATGTAAAGCATCAAGTTTGTATGCATTCATACATGTTTTTCTAAAAGTTTGAAACACATCTGCTAACAGAGTTACATCAGTTTTTAGATATAAATCATGATAGTCTCCAAGAGTTTTACAGTTAAACTCTTTCCATATTTTTTGAGCGTATTCGTAATCTTCAGGACTTATACTTTCATCTGAGAGACTACTGTAAAACTTTTCTATAGGCGGTAATTGCGTTTCCTTAAATCTTTCCATACTGTCCATATATTCGTATGGATAAACACCTTTTCGTAAAAGTAAATCTGTTTGTTCTCCAAACTGATTTTTGGTAATTTTGAAATCAGATTTGTCTGTTGCTTTAACCAGTTTTTCCAGAGACGAAGCCATAAATTGGAAACTGTCTAAAAATCTAAGTTGTCCAACACTAAATGAAATATACTTTTCAGCGTTGTTCGGAATGCATGTAATATTACCTGTCATTTTATGTATTTTTTGCATTATAAGATGACTATCATATCCTTTGAGGTTGTGAAATATAACAGGTATATGTGTTTTGTTTGGTTTTATTTTCAGCTTTAGGTTGCAGTTTTTATGTGCTGCACCTCTATATTCACCTGTAAAATGACAGTGGTCTCTTACTTTACAGTTTTTACCACATTTTCTACCTATTTCATTCTCGCATATCCAGCAGTGTGTTGCTTTTTCATAATCTTCCTCATTTTGCTGCGTCATGATTAATGGTTTTGGGTTAGCAAATATTTTATTAATGTTGCTCTTTTCACATTCCAAGTGATTTAAAAACTTTTCAACAACATCTTCACCTCTGTAAATAACAGGTTCTTCTGTTTTACCATCATATCTGACAACTTGATATCCAAATCCACAAGCTTCGTGCACACTTGTGATTTCAGATTTCTTTCCAAATTTAGTTGATTGTGGTTTGACTATACTTTCCAAATCAGCATATATTGCATAAGGCACAGACATTTGATTTTGATGATTTTTAAATTTGATGATTGCACCTTTTTTTGGCATTTCTATTCTGCAAGAATTTTTGTTAATACCATCACAGTCTTCTTTGTGTTTTGTAAGTAGTTCTTTTCCAGAATAGCCGTGAAGACAACGATCGCAGAAGTAAGTTTGACCATGGTGTTTGTTTTGGTCCCAGAGTAGTCTATTCAGATTTTTAATCCAGCAATAGTGATATTTTGTTGTTAATGTTTTTGGTTCTTTAGAATAATCATCAGGGTTATAGTTGTCATCTATAATTCCTTCTTCATTATTTGGATCGTCTTCGTTCTCTGATTCAACTTCAGTGTCTTCAGATATTAAGATCAAATTAATTTGTTCAATATCTTTTGGTTGTTCTGATATTTTATATGGAAAAACAGATACCTTTTTATTTTTTCCTGTTATGGTATATGCATAAACATTAATAGCAAGGTTGTTTTGTTTTTCTACTTTGGAAATTTGAGAAATTGGAGTGGGAAAATCAATACCATCCATATTCAACTTACCCATGTGTTTGTTATAACTAGATATCCTAGTTGGATTATTTTTATTAGGCCACAAAGCAGAAACCAATGCCACTTCCAAGCACTTATTATCTTCATTATTAACATTAATTATTGCTTTTTTATCAGATACTGCTTTAGGTAGAGGAATATATGAAGAACCTTTTAATGGTTCATACTTTGCAAAATTTAAGTAAAACGTAACACAGTGATCAATCTCCAATCCAGATGCTGTGTTTGTAAATCTTTCAAGGCTCTCTTGTATATTTGCAGATGATTCATCGTAAAACTCATCTATTTTTTCAGAGGTTAAAATTGCATTTTGTTCACTATGTAATACTGCTGTGGTGTATTTTTTGGTATCACCATCATCCTTAAATAAATTTACAGTGAGACCTAATTGAAACTTTAATCCATTCTTTGTCAGCTCTTTGCTTATTTGTTTTGTAATAATAGATTTTTTATCACGAAATAGTTTTTGAGGGTCTTTGTATTTCCCGGCAGATATTTCGTATGCTTTTAAAATAGCCACACATTGGTTTGTCAACCAGTTTTAATTCTTCTTTAGATGTTCTATCATTAAGCTCTTTCAATTCATTTATTACATTGTCTCGTGATTTAGCATATTTCTGATTTTGCTCATCTTGTAATTTATCATATTTCTGCTTTTCTCGTTTACGTTGTTTCTTAGCACGTCGTCTCTTGCGTAAATTTTCTAATGTTTGAGAATTAACCTCTTTTGGAGTTTCCTTTGGAACTTCTTTAAGAGCATTTATACCGTTAGATAGTGTTTGCTTATCTATTACACCTGTATCAAACAGGCGTATTAAATTTTCTATAATCTCTTCAGTCTTCATTATTTCTTTTTGATATACTTATATTTTTTTTTTTATTTAATATAAAAAAATATATCAAAAAGAAACAATGGAAATTAATGTTTGCAAATTTCTTAAAATTGGATTACACAATCCGTGTAAAAATAAAACTACAAAAGATTCTAATTATTGTAGTTTGCATAAGTATAGATTAAAAACAAGTCATGTATTGCCGTGCTCAATATGTAAAAAAGGCACAAGAGCAAAAAATAAAATTTGTGCTGATTGTGGTGGAGTTTCAGTCAGAATAATGACACGTTATTGGAAATTTAAAGATTATAATGCTGAGTGCTTAAAATTTAGACGTATTGATGTTTAACCATATTTTAGTACAAACAAATATGTTGTAATTTTGACAACTTATAAAAAAAATAAACTTGCAATCTTCACTACCCCCATTTTAAAAAAGTTTTAATAAATCAAGTAAAATCACCATTTCATGATGATTTATTTAAACAAGAGGCCCAAGAGGGCCTGTGGACACTCTACTGGCTAAAGATAAAGTTTATGAATAAGGGGCCATAAGTATTTCAAAAATCATTCAACCAGAACATGGCAATGATAGGTGCAACTAGGCTTAGTACTGATCATTCTCGCCAAGATTTGCTGAAATCTGGCAAAGAGTTCAGAAGAGACTAATCTGGACAAAGTTTGTGTATTAAAACATTTAAAGGGTCACAACTCTGCCAAAAATCATTCAACCGAAATATGGCGATAATATGCACAACTAGGCTTGATACTGATCATCCTTGTCAAGTTTCGTCTATTTCCAGCCAGGGGTTCAGGAGAACTAGCCCGGAAAAAAATTGTGGTATCAAAATCCTTTAAAGGGCCATAACTCTGCCAAATATCTGTAAACCGGAACTTGACAATGACATGCACAACTAGGCTTGGTGCTGATCATCACTGCAAAGTTTCATTGAAATCTGGCAAGGGGTTCAAGAGAAGTAGATCAGACAAAGTTTGTGTATTAAAACCTTTAAAGGGCCATAATTCTGCCAAAAAAATCATTTAACCGGAATACGCCAATGATTTGCACAACTAGACATGGAATTGATCATTCCTAAAAAGCTTCGTTTAAATCCGGCCAGAGGTTCAGGAGAACTAGTCAGAACAAAGTTGGTGTATTAAAACCTTTAAAGAGCCCTAACTCCGCCAAAAATCATTCAACCGGAACACGGCGATGATGTGCACAACTAGATATAGAATCGATCATCCCTAATAAGTTTTGTTTATTCCGGCCAGAGGTTCAGGAGAACTAGTCAGAATAAAGTTTGTGTATTAAAACCTTTAAAGGGCTATAACTCTGCCAAAATCATTCAACTGGAACACAGTGACTATGTACAACAAGGCTTGGTACTGATCATGCCTGCAAAGTTTCAATGAAATCCTGCCAAATGAAGGCCCTTTCGTGTAAATGAGGCCAAGATATAGCATATCTCAGATAAACAAGGGCAATGACTCCGATGTAAATGGTCCAATCTGGATGGTTTTCGAACTCGTCCAAGCTTTCATTGATATTAACAATCTGGTAAAGTTTCTTAAAGATCGGATGAAAGATGAAGGCCCTATCGTATTAACGAGGCAAAATATAGGATTTTTAACATCAAGGGCCATACCTCCACTGTTACTGGTCGGATCTGGCTGGTTTCCGAACTTGACCGCGCTTTCATTGATATGAACAATCTCGTTTCATAAAGATCGCATGAAAAATAAAGGCCCTATCATCTTAACGAGGCAAAATATAGCATTTTTAACTAAATCAAGGGCCAAAACTCCGCTGTTACTCCTCCGATCTGGCTGGTCTTCGAAATTGTCAGAGCTTTCATTTATATAAACAATCTGGTAAAGTTTGGTAAAGATCGAATGAAAGATAAAGGCCCTATCGTCTTAACGAGTCAAAATATAGCATTTTTAACTAAATCAAGGGCCATAACTCCGCTGTTAATGGTCCGATCTAGCTGGTCGTTGAAGTTGTACGAGCTTTTATTTATATAAACAATCTGGTAAAGTTTGGTTAAGATTGGATGGAAGATAAAGGCCCTATTGTCTTAAGGAGGCAAAATATAGCATTTTTAACTAAATCAAGGGCAATAACTCCGCTGTTAATGGTCCGATCTAGCTGGTTTTCAAACTTGTCCAAGCTTTTATAGATATTAACAATCTGCGCAAGTTTGGTAAAGATCAAAAAATAAATGAAGGTGCTAGAGTGTTCACAAGGCTTAATATGGCATTTTTCAGCAAAACAAGGGCCATAACTCCGGTGAAATTATTTCGATCTTGCCGGTTTTCAAACTTGTCCGAGCTTTTATTGATATAAAGACACTGGCAAAGTTAAGTAAAGGTCCAATTAATATTGAAGGCCCTAGAGTGTTCACAAGGCAGAAAATAGCATATTTCAGAAAAAACAAGGGCCATTATTCCGGTGTTACTGATCCGATTTAGCTGGTTTTCGAACTTATTTGAGCTTTCATTGATATTAACAATCTGTGCAAGTTTTGTAAAGATCAAATAATAAATGAATGTGCTAGAATGTTCACAAGGCAGAAAATGGCATTTTTCGGAAAAATCAAGGGCCATAACTCTGGTGTTACAAACCCAATTTAGCTGATTTTTGAACTTGCCCAAGCTATTATTGGTATTAACAATCTATGCAAGTTTGGTAACGATCAAATAATAAATGAAGGTGTTAGAGCGTTCACAAGGCAGAAAATAGCAATTTTCAGAAAAAACAAGGGCCATAACTCTGGTGTTACTGATCCGATTTGGCTGGTTTTCGAACTTGTCCGTGCTGTCATTGATATTGACAATCTGTGCAAGTTTGGTAAAGATCAAATAATAAATGAAGGTGCTAGAGTGTTCACAAGGCTTAATATGGCATTTTTCAGCAAAACAAGGGCCATAACTCCGGTGAAATTATTTCGATCTTGCCGGTTTTCAAACTTGTCCGAGCTTTTATTGATATAAAGACACTGGCAAAGTTAAGTAAAGGTCCAATTAATATTGAAGGCCCTAGAGTGTTCACAAGGCAGAAAATAGCATATTTCAGAAAAAACAAGGGCCATAATTCCGGTGTTACTGATCCGATTTAGCTGGTTTTCGAACTTATTTGAGCTTTCATTGATATTAACAATCTGTGCAAGTTTGGTAAAGATCAAATAATAAATGAATGTGCTAGAATGTTCACAAGGCAGAAAATGGCATTTTTCGGAAAAATCAAGGGCCATAACTCTGGTGTTACAAACCCAATTTAGCTGATTTTCGAACTTGCCCAAGCTATTATTGGTATTAACAATCTATGCAAGTTTGGTAACGATCAAATAATAAATGAAGGTGTTAGAGCGTTCACAAGGCAGAAAATAGCAATTTTCAGAAAAAACAAGGGCCATAACTCTGGTGTTACTGATCCGATTTGGCTGGTTTTCGAACTTGTCCGTGCTGTCATTGATATTGACAATCTGTGCAAGTTTGGTAAAGATCAAATAATAAATGAAGGTGCTAGAGTGTTCACAAGGCTTAATATGGCATTTTTCAGTAAAACAAGGGCCATAACTCTGGTGAAATTTATCCGATCCGGCTGGTTTTCAAACTTGTCCGAGCTTTCATTGATATAAAGACACTGGCAAAGTTTCGTAAAGATTCAAATAATAATGAAGGCCCTAGAGTGTTCACAAGGCAAAAGTTAACGACGGACGACAGACGACGGACGACGGACGGACGACGGACAACTCGCCATCCCATAAGCTCTTCTGGCCTTTGGCCAGTAGAGCTAAAAAAATTAAACTTGCAATCTTCACTACCCCTATTTTAAAAAAGTTTTAATAAATCAAGTAAAATCACCATTTCATGGTGATTTATTATATATGTGTTTATTTTGGGTCGTTCTGCTGCAATTCGAGGTAAAAAAAAAATTACAACAGAAACCCCAATTTACATATATATGATTTACGAATTGAATTTTATATTCAGTCACCGCGAAGTAGTAGGAACCGCCACATAACTATCGTGAATACATTATCCGGCCATTTGAAGTTTCCGTAAAATTGTCTTCTGCTTCGATTTTTCAATAGTTATTGAATAATAATGCATTAAATTGACTGCAAAAGTGTACATTGATACTGAAGGTAAATCGCGGTGATTGTGTCGCGGTGGTCAAAAGTTATTGTCCCCGCGTTGAGTGGACTGTCCGCCGATCGCGCGGACAAAACCAGTGTGTCCGCGGTGAGATAAAATCCCCGCGTTGAGTGTGATTAGTCGTAATCCGCATGGCAGCAACTGTACTTGATATCTATAATAAAACACCTAGCATAGAATACAGCATACAGCACAGCACAGCACGGCACATTTTTAAAACATTTTTTTATTATTATTAAAACAATTTCTGTTAAATTTACAGGCGATGAGTATAGAGAAGCCCATGCATGTATGTCAACAATTCTTCGCGGTAAGAACCCGGTTACGATAACATGGCAACAGACGGCGACAGTCATGCATTTTTGGGCGCACGAGACGCTCAACAACAACAGCGTGCTGATACTACGGAAATGGAAAGGTCAGCCGATGTTATACACCTAACCAAATCAATGAAAAAAATAATTAAAAAAGCAATTTTTAGTAAAAAAATGTTCCCAGCAAAAACCAAAAAAGACCGACAATACATACAGAATAGATTTTCTAAAGATATCGGTGACCGTGTACACATGGAGTACAAAAAATTGCACGCAGAAGTGGGCAGCAACATATATCTACTTAAAAAAAAGCAAAATTATTAAAGACAGCAATCGTCAAATGCATTTCTGGAAAGTGTGGCGAAGCATGTCGTAAAAATTCATTTGTTTGTTCGGGATTACCACCTTCAAATTGCTGGCAGCCTAGTTTTTTGCCAAATGCAAAGAAAAAGCTTGAAATTAAACGTTCAGACAGAACATTGCTAATGATGTGCCTCGATATCAGGCTCGGTAAATTGGCGGTTGAAAAAACCCGATTTCATGCAGATACCAACAAGCTGGAGGCATCTCATCGGGGATATAATGTCTCGAGTCCAAAGGATGTCACTTTTGGACGAAATGCAAAAGGTCGCAAACTAAGCGCAGCCGCCCGATTGAATGATGGTCGTGCAAATTCAGCACTAGAAAAAGCAGCTGCAGTTGGCGCGCCACACCGAGGAAACACGAAGGTTTTGCACACTTTAAAAGAATTGCAGGACAAAAATGACTACGACAAATTGAGACAAAAATCACACAAATACAAAACAAGACGGTACCAAATGAAATTAGAAAAATTCAAAGCATATGACGAAAAGCGCCAGGGTTTAATAACCTACGCGACCAATGTTCTAGACTAGATAAATAAAAGGGGCATGTCTTTGAATTACATACATTATTTTATGCATTTTCAATTATAGCAGTTGAAGTAGGTGGGTGGGGTACACTTTTAACATTGATAATACTGGAGATAAGCAATTTTAATCAAAACACCAACCTTCAACTGTAGCAGGCAATCTTGGTACTGTCCATGATGTACACAGGTCTTCGGAATACTGTAGGTACATAGTTTTCTCTCTAAATTAATGGAATGGGGTTCCAAACTCAGATGATCCGGTCGCAAACATAGGCTGTTGTGGGAGATGACTTACATCCATGTTTCGTGGAATGTTAGATACTTGATGTACACACATGTACATTGCTCTTTGAGCTGTGCCGTTAAACTGTGTATATCCACCACTTCCATCATACTGACGCATGCTCTGTCGTCCATATTGTAATCCAGAACGGGGTTTCGACAGTCCATATTCAACATTGTAAAGAATGCAATCCGTATTCCTCACTGAATAGTCTATTTTCGTTTGTAATATCATGAAATATTTGTTAAAATCCAATGTTGGTTCACTGAAAGTCATCCTAAAATGTTAAAATGAACTTTTTCACACACTTGAACACTGAAACTGGGAAATATTAATCCATGTCAAGGGAGGCATGCCTTGTAAGCGTCTAATGATGGAGTCCTTTCAAGGTCTCACTACACAGTACACTTTTACTATGTTGGCCTATATGACAAAAGTTTACTGGGCCATTTCGAACCTAAAGTTTCCCAGCTAAAAGTCACTTATTTATGAAACACAGTCATTTGCCCACACAAAAATGTACAAAATATGGTACGTTGACCAGGATGTGTTTTTTTTAATTGGAGTGGTGGCATCCTTTGCACTATTTTGGGCTTTTACTCCAGAGTTTGTACCAGAATTCCTACACTGCTTCAACCCCCATAAAACTGTCATATTCTGGTGTCAGTGTCGTCTAATAGCTGCACAGCCAATTTCAGACTGTGTTCATCTCACCTGCAACAGCAATACATATATCTGTCAGCAATTATTAAAAATATTTAAAACCGAACAACACACTACTACTTTTTATGGCGCAAGTTTTATCCTACCGTGGCTTTCAAGGGAGCTAACTGTGTAGTGAGACCTTCAAGGTGGGGTTATGATGGTATTTGTCATTAAAATCATAACCGCGACAACTATAAGCAATTATATTAAAGAAAATAACAATTATTGCTACTTTGTCTCAGAAAAAATGAATTTATGGCTAAAAATACAACATGCAGTATTGCCAATTGGGACTTACTCACAGAACTCCACATTCATGAAGTTTACTCTGTATCAGTAATAGAAAATGTTTAATAACTTTTTTGTCCTTTGAGATACTGTTTCCAAATTTTCTGTGATATGTCTTGTATATGTACAGTATCTAACAGTGTGAAGTTTGTTTTGAATGCAGTATTGCAAAAGTTGTTAATTGCAGAAGTATGTCCTTATATGGTAATATGTATTTTCATCATTAAAATCTGTTTTACTAAAATTGACATCAGTGTTGAATCTTATTTTCTACTTCCAAACATTCTGTAATATTTGCAGAACAGATTTACCCGTCTGATAATCTGCTTAAAGCTGATGCCAACAATGGCTTCTGTTCCCAAAATGACACTCCTCTCTGGCCAGTAAGAATCCAGATAGCTCCCATCTTCCTGTATGAAGAGATAATATGGGATTTTACTTAACAGTATCTAATATCATTGTTCAAAAGCCATTGCAACTGTTTAAAAGTAATTGTATATGTATAAAACAAGAAAATGGTGTTGAACAAAAGGACAAAACCAGAAAATGTAACAAAGAATAGGAGAAAAGGAACATACTTTCAGAAAGGATTTGATCAAAGAAGAGCAGCCGACCTACAGAAGTGGTCCAATTCGGATTCAGCAACACCACAAATGAAAAGAATGCAAAAGGATGTATATGACAGCATTGTGAGCAAGAATACAAATTCAAATGTGCTTTTGTGTGGAGCTGTCAACAAAAAAGAACCAAACACCATGATTTTGCGTCCGCGTCCATCACATGCAAGAGAGACAGCTATTGAAAAAGCCCTCAAACCTCACAGTAGTGATACAAAACAATGTAACAACGAACTCAGTACGTACCGTATCTTCCATATGGGCAAGACGGCCGACATGTTCTTCGACAGTTACACTTCTCATCGTGTCTGGGATGCCGGCTGTAATGGAAAATTGGAATTTGACTTAAGTTTCGAGAAACAATGGGGTTTTTGCTGGAAAGAGAGGTTCATGTGCGCTAAATGCCAATTTACTAGCAAAGCTTACAAACTGTATGAGGAAATGAACAGAGAGAAGTGTGGAGCAAAAAATGCTGACATCAACATTTCTGTGGCTGCTGGATTGTTGGATATTAAGTGCGGCCCAAATGACTTAAGGTTTATTATGACAAGTTTGAAAATTCCACCACCCTCATATGGTACAATGCAGAAACACAGTAATTACGCTGCTTCAAAAACAGAAGAAGTTGCAGAGGCTAGCTTCGCCAGAGCACGGCAGCAAACAATAGATAACAATATAGCACTAGGTTTCAAACCAGACACATCTATTCATGGGGGCATTGATTCCCAATACAATAACAGCATGAAATCCGCAGGGGAGACAACTCCTAGTCAGCCAGCAACACAAGTCAGCACTACAATTTGTGAAAAGCAGACGAAGTATCAAAAAATCATCGGCATTCAATTTAGTAGTAAACTGTGCACTAAAAATGATCACAATAAATGTGACTAGAAGAGTGGTTGCCCGAAAAATCTGCAGAATGATGACATAATCGGTAAAAAACAACATTTCATTATATTACACATTAGCCTAACCAAAATATGTGTTTGTTTAAATCACTCGCAAGTACTCACACACTACACTGCACTGCACTGCACTGCACTGCACTGCACACTACACTATACAGGATAGCATAGGATAGCAAAGGATAGCATAGGATAGCATAGCATAGCATAGCATAGCATAGCATTAACAGCACAGCCAGAATTGCTATGTGCTTTTCAGTGGTATACGCTATGATATGCTATATGCTATGCTATGCTATGCTATGCTATGCTATGCTATGCTATGCTATGCTATGATATGATGTGTGCTATGATGTGTGCTATGATGTGTGCAATGTTATGCTATATGATGTGTGCTATGCTATGCTATGATATGATGTGTGATATGCTATGATGTGTGATATGCTATGCTATGCTATGGTGTGTGTGTGTGTGTGTGTGTGTGTGTGTGTGTGTGTGTGTGTGCAATGCTATGATTTGATGTGTGCTATGCTTTGCTATGCTATGCTATGATGTGTGCTATGATATGATGTGTGCTATGCTATGCTATGCTGTGTGCTATGCTATGCTATGATGTGTGCTATGCTATGATGTGTGACATGATATGCTATGCTATGCTATGCTATACAATGCTATGCTATGATGTGTGGTGAGCAATGCTATGCTAAGCTATGCTATGCTATGCTGTGTGCTATGCTATGCTTTGCTATGATGTGTGATATGCTATGCTATGATGTGTGCAGTGCTATGCTATGCTATGATGTGTGCTATGCTATGCTATGCTATGCTATGCTATGATGTGTGCTATGCTATGCTATGCTATGATGTGTGCTGTGCTATGCTATGATGTGTGCTATGCTGCTATGCTGTACTGTGCTATGCTGCAATGATGTACTGTGCTATGTCATGATGTTTGCTATGCTATGCTGTGCTGTGCTGTGCTGTGCTGTGCTAGAAAGTCTCATTTCTCTACACCGGACATAAATTGGTTACCCAGAATCCTTTGCGATGTGTGTACCTATTAACAAGGCGGCACTAATAAATAGACCCGGAATTCTTTACAATTTTTTCGGATTTTTCTGACTAAAGAACCCAACAGCAGAATAGTAAAATGTGTTACAAATAACGATTAATTAAAAATCATAATTCTAATTTCCAGTATTAGATTTTACGAATTGAATTTTATATTCAGTCACCGCGAAGTAGTAGGAACCGCCACATAACTATCGTGAATACATTATCCGGCCATTTGAAGTTTCCGTAAAATTGTCTTCTGCTTCGATTTTTCAATAGTTATTGAATAATAATGCATTAAATTGACTGCAAAAGTGTACATTGATACTGAAGGTAAATCGCGGTGATTGTGTCGCGGTGGTCAAAAGTTATTGTCCCCGCGTTGAGTGGACTGTCCGCCGATCGCGCGGACAAAACCAGTGTGTCCGCGGTGAGATAAAATCCCCGCGTTGAGTGTGATTAGTCGTAATCCGCATGGCAGCAACTGTACTTGATATCTATAATAAAACACCTAGCATAGAATACAGCATACAGCACACAGCACAGCACAGCACAGCACATTTTTAAAACATTTCTTTATTATTATTAAAACAATTTCTGTTAAATTTACAGGCGAGGAGTATAGAGAAGCCCATGCATGTATGTCAACAATTCTTCGCGTTAAGAACCCGGTTACGATAACATGGCAACAGACGGCGACAGTCATGCATTTTTGGGTGCACGAGACGCTCAACAACAACAGCGTGCTGATACTACGGAAATGGAAAGGTCAGCCGATGTTATACACCTAACCAAATCAATGAAAAAAATAATTAAAAAAGCAATTTTTAGTAAAAAAATGTTCCCAGCAAAAAACAAAAAAGACGACAATACATACAGAATAGATTTTCTAAAGATATCGGTGACCGCGTACACATGGAGTAAAAAAAATTGCATGCAGAAGTGGGCAGCAACATATATCTACTTAAAAAAAAGCAAAATTATTAAAGACAGCAATCGTCAAATGCATTTCTGTAAAGTGTGGCGAAGCATGTCGTAAAAATTCATTTGTTTGTTCGGGATTACCACCTTCAAATTGCTGGCAGCCTAGTTTTTTGCCAAATGCAAAGAAAAAGCTTGAAATTAAAGGTTCAGACAGAACATTGCTAATGATGTGCCTCGATATCAGGCTCGGTAAATTGGCGGTTGAAAAAACCCGATTTCATGCAGATACCAACAAGCTGGAGGCATCTCATCGGGGATATAATGTCTCGAGTCCAAAGGATGTCACTTTTGGACGAAATGCAAAAGGTCGCAAAAGGTCGCAAACTAAGCGCAGCCGCCCGATTGAATGATGGTCGTGCAAATTCAGCACTAGAAAAAGCAGCTGCAGTTGGAGCGCCACACCGAGGAAACATGAAGGTTTTGCGCACTTTAAAACAATTGCAGGGCAAAAATGACTACGACAAATTGAGACAAAAATCACACAAATACAAAACAAGACGGTACCAAATAAAATTAGAAAAATTCAAAGCATATGACGAAAAGCGCCAGGGTTTAATAACCTACGCGACCAATGTTCTAGACTAGATAAATAAAAGGGGCATGTCTTTGAATTACATACATTATTTTATGCATTTTCAATTATAGCAGTTGAAGTAGGTGGGTGGGGTACACTTTTAACATTGATAATACTGGAGATAAGCAATTTTAATCAAAACACCAACCTTCAACTGTAGCAGGCAATCTTGGTACTGTCCATGATGTACACAGGTCTTCGGAATACTGTAGGTACATAGTTTTCTCTCTAAATTAATGGAATGGGGTTCCAAACTCAGATGATCCGGTCGCAAACATAGGCTGTTGTGGGAGATGACTTACATCCATGTTTCGTGGAATGTTAGATACTTGATGTACACACATGTACATTGCTCTTTGAGCTGTGTCGTTTAACTGTGTATATCCACCACTTCCATCATACTGACGCATGCTCTGTCATCCATATTGTAATCCAGAACGGGGTTTCGACAGTCCATATTCAACATTGTAAAGAATGCAATCCGTATTCCTCACTGAATAGTCTATTTTCGTTTGTAATATCATTAAATATTTGTTAAAATCCAATGTTGGTTCACTGAAAGTCATCCTAAAATGTTAAAATGAACTTTTTCACACACTTGAACACTGAAACTGGGAAATATTAATCCATGTCAAGGGAGGCATGCCTTGTAAGCGTCTAATGATGGAGTCCTTTCAAGGTCTCACTACACAGTACACTTTTACTATGTTGGCCTATATGACAAAAGTTTACTGGGCCATTTCGAACCTAAAGTTTCCCAGCTAAAAGTCACTTATTTATGAAACACAGTCATTTGCCCACACAAAAATGTACAAAATATGGTACGTTGACCAGGATGTTTTTTTTTTAATTGGAGTGGTGGCATCCTTTGCACTATTTTGGGCTTTTACTCCAGAGTTTGTACCAGAATTCCTACACTGCTTCAACCCCCATAAAACTATCATATTCTGGTGTCAGTGTCGTCTAATAGCTGCACAGCCAATTTCAGACTGTGTTCATCTCACCTGCAACAGCAATACATATATCTGTCAGCAATTATTAAAAATATTTAAAACCGAACAACACACTACTACTTTTTATGGCGCAAATTTTATCCTACCGTGGCTTTCAAGGGAGCTAACTGTGTAGTGAGACCTATACATGCTTACATGCAAACCTAAATCTGCCTTTATTGTACATTTTATGGGCCATCACAATTTGGGTTCCATGGGAGCCCAGAATTTGCAGAAGACAAAATTACTTATCCAACCCTTTACAACATACTATAAGGAAACCAATTCCAAAATTTAGTGTAGCTAGGACAAGAATTGTAAGAGATATAGACCTGTAAACACAGCTTACATGCAAAATTTGATGTGAAACAGACATATTTTAAGGGCTATCAGAATTTGGGTTCCATGGGAGCCCAGGGGTTACAGGAACCAAAATTACTTAAGCAGCCCTTATGATAATGCTATAAGGAAGCTAATGGCCAAATTTGGTTGTGCTAGGGTAAGAATTGTAAGAGATATAGATTTGTAAACACAGCTTACATGCAAAATTTGATGTGAAACAGACATATTTTAAGGGCCATCAGAATTTGGGTTCCATGGGAGCCCATGGGTTACAGGAACCAAAATTGCTTATGCAGCCCTGAAGATAATGCTATAAGGAAGCCCATGAACAAATTTGGTTGTGCTAGGACAAGAAATGTAAGAGATATAGACTTGTAAACACAGCATACACGCAAACCTTGTTGTGGGACGCCGACGCCGGGGTGATTACATAAGCTCTCTTATTCTTCGAATAGTCAAGCTAAAAAAAGTATAAAAGGGGCCATAGTTTTGTTAAATTAAAGCATGAGTTATACAACCTGGCTGTATGATGTTGCCTAATGATGTGAGAATATAAGAATCTTTCATGGGTATCCGGTGAAGATAGGGAATTCCAACCCGAGGTATACCTGTTTTTATCAGAACCGAGGCTACCGAGCGTGTCGAGGTTCCGATTAAAACACTTATACCGAGGGTTGGAATTCCCTATCTGAACCAAATACCCATGATAGATTCTTTTTCTTGCATATCAGAGACATGTTGTGCATCGACGCCGCCATTTACTAAAGTTCTACATTTTCCTGCATACCGGATGTTGGCGTGCGTGAATTTTATCTCGACCTAGGGTAAGATGGAAATATCTAGCCCCTGTAAAATGACAGATTGGTATGCAAGAAGATTTAATCCATTATGTGAAGTATTTTCGCAGATATAAGCTTACATACTAACTTAAACCAAATATTCTAAGTATTATAAAGGGGCCATGATTTTGTTACAATAAAAGCATGCGTTACAAAACCTGGCTGCATGATGTTGTCTAATATGATGTCGAATACATGTGTGAAATTTCAATCGATTATGTAAAGTAGTTTCCAAGATACAATCTTATATACAAACTTTGACCAAATATTCTAAGTAAAAAAGGGACCATAATTTTGTTAAAATAATAGACATCGAATAAGTCGAACTAAAAATTAAACATAGTCACTAAACTACGAAAACAAAACAAAATGTTTACTAAAGCAATGTAATGAAACTGACTGGTTGTTTTAATTTTCATATTCTGTACAAATGTTAAATGAAGAAAGTGGCCGAGGTAGCTTAGTGGGCAAGAACGGGGCTTTGGAGCTACACATCGCTCATGGGTTTGCTCTCAGCTGGCAGAGGCATGTGTGATTGGAAACGTCAGACACAATGAAAACATATTTTGTTTGATCTAATATGTTAATACCTTTGTTAAAAGGCCAAACAATTCTCCTTGAATCAAACTTGTACGCAAAGTTATTCCCCTTGTTTTGGTTTAAACAGCATTTCCGGGTCTTGTGGTTTAAACTTTGATTTAACACAGTTTTGTTCTATTTAAATAAACAGAAGATAACCTCAGCACAAAAAAACAGAGAAAGTAAGCTGACCTGTTCACTCACTTTTGCGCCATACAGCTTTCAAGAATGAATATTTTCAGATTACCTCCCTTTATAATACAAATATAGTGATTTTGCAATTTGAATAAAACATGTTTTAGCACCAACACACAAACTCTGTTTTTTTTGTTTTTTTATAAAACTTTATTGATATTTACAACAATAATAACAATATTATACATATAAACATATGTTGATAATATATGCATTAAATATCACTTTCTGATCACTTACATTAAGTATAGTTTTGTCGTTCAAACGAATTAGATATCAATCAATAACTTGTAAAACAATTGTACTATTCGTGTGTTGAATGATTTGCAGCGCTCCTTTATATAACGGAATAAAATAGAGTATTCGTATTTAAACGAGGCCAATATATCCACACGGTTTGTTCTACACTCGCTTATAAAATACGATTTAAATATACAGAACCCAACAAGTGCTAAAATCTCGTTTACATCATAATATTCATTAGAGTTTATTTTATATCCGATTACAATATTTTTAAGCGTTTTCATTGTCGCCAAGATGCCACATTTTCTGAACAAATATGTTATCTTCTCCCAAAAAGGTTCAACTTCTTCACAGTCTATGAAAAAGTGTTTATATGTTTCCGTTTCACCACATACTCGACAAAATGGATTTGCGCTGATCTTCCATATATATTGCATTTCCATAGAACAATTCGGTGTATTAGTTTATACTTAAACTGCTTAATTCGGTTATCTTTTAACGTGTGAATATGTTTATACACATGTTCCCAGATGAATGTAGTAGTAAAGTATGTATTCCAATAAGTATGAAAATATGGTTTAGAGAACTTTTTATTTACTAAGCATTTATACATTTTCTTAGAATCTGTTGCTTTCAGGTCTACTGCTTTTCCTTTTGCGAAATAAATCTGTAGTTTAAGTTCTGTTTTAATACGAGTCTTTTTTGAATGCTCCAATTTTAATATTGTTTTCCATGCCTTTGGAATTACATGTTTGACTGTATTTATTTGAGATATCCAGTTTGATTTATCGGCCAGTTTATCGAGTATATGAGTTTCTGCTATTTCACCATTTTCATTTATTATATCATTTATGAAAATCAGATCTGATTTAATCCAGTTTTTGAAAATCAGACCTTTGCCTTTTGTTTTCAGTTCTTTGTTTCCCCATATTATTTGTTTTCTTATGACTTTAAAATTATCAAATTTCATGTAAGTTGTTTGGCTTACGTGTATCCAACTTTTGATCAAATCTACATAAAAGTCCGGTATAGTCTGGTAATTCGGGATCATTTTAATGTTATCTATATTCATATGAAAAATCAAATAATCTACCAAAGGTATCCAGAAAATATCTTGGTAAAACCTTCCAGTTAGCTTCCTCATTATCTGTTTTAAGTGATATAAAGAAAGATGCAGGATCACACATTTCAATACCGCTGCTCAATTTGTCACCTATTAATGTAGTCCTTTTTATTTTTTTGCGTTTTCCACTCCAAAGGAATGAAAACATCATTGAATTTAATTTATTTAAAATATATTGCGGCATTACCAATGACTGAACAAGATATACAAACTTCGGCAACAAAAGTGTTTTAATTATCTGAATTTTTCCAAAGAAGGTTAATTTTCTTTTTTGCCAATTTTTAATAGTATTTTCGCAATTTTCTAATTTAGTGTTCCAATTCAGTTCATTGCATTTTTGTTTATCATGTCCAAAATAAATACCTAGTGCTTTTATTGGCGTTTCTGGCCAATTAATATTTCCAACCTTATCTTTACATGATTTTAGTTTCCCAATCCAAAGCCCTTCTGTTTTATTATGATTTAAGATCAACCCCGAATGTTTTCCGAATTCTTCTATTAGATGGAGAGCAATCAATATTTCATTCTTTGAGTTTAAAAATAATGTCGTTCATCAGCAAGTTGGGTAATTTTGATTGATTTTATTCCATTGGATGTTTTTACTTTTATACCCTTTAACTCTTGATCGTTTCTTATGTTTAAGGCCATGATTTCAGCAACAAGTATAAAAAGTAGGGCGGATATTGGACATCCTTGTCGTATACCTCTGTTGAGTTTAAAGAAGTCAGATTTCCATCCGTTATTAATAACGCATGCATTACTTTTATTATACAAGGTTTTTATCCAATTGATAAAGGATGCTTTAAAACTCTGGTTTTTGATGATTATTAATATTGATCAGAATGATCGAGTGATAAGTATAAAATGATGAAATTGTATCTAGATTGGTGTACAAAGTGTAACAAAGTCAACCCTATGCAAATCTCATCTTAAAATGCGGAAGTTTCTTTTTTTGTTCAGTATATGTGTTAATAGGACATAAACATTTTATTTCATTGAAATAAAGAAAATGGTCTTCCAGAACAGTTCATAATCACTCACCACTAATTTACTACCTTGACTATTGACCTGAAAATGTAAAAGGGTAATTCTCACTTAATGGGCAGTACACCTTTAAAGTTTCATGAGTGTGTCGGAAGACGCTAAGTACTTACGGAGTGAAGAAAAAATCATGAACCGCCCATGATGACCCTAACCTTTAAGCTAGTGACCTGAAAAAGTAAAGAGGTCATCCTCACTTCATGCGCCGTCCACCTGTGAAGTTTCACAAATGTGGCGGCAGATGTGGAGGACTTGAATTTTTTCATTGTCCACGGTGACCTTGAACTTTGAACAGTATAGGCAGAGCTCTAGATAAGCTGTGTATACATGTAATTTACGCAAATATATGAGCCACAAAAAATATTAATTGTTGGGGCACATAAGACCAAATCCTTTGCCCTGCATTGAGCAAAATGGCAGTTGAACACAAATTATTGCAAGTCACCTAAGTACCCATGTAGAGTTGCCCCTTTACACTAGAGTAACAAAACCTGCTTTATAAATGCATTCACATTTGGACAAGACAGTAATATTTGTCTGTGTTTTTTTACCCGATTACCCACTACGGACTCCCAGCAGATGGAACCAAAATATGAAAACTTTTTGTGCATCTACACATCCTTAGCTAAGAAATACATCACACAAAAGAACATGAAGTCGCAAAGGGTATGGAGGGAGTTAGCATCACAAGGCAGAAACTCTGTTAAAATAAACTACTGCAAGATTCGAAAGTTCCACCCCTGTAGAGAGGCCCCTTTATGCAGGCAGTCAAAACTCATTTTATATAATTATGTTGTGCCTGACAAGTCCCTAAATAACCATACCATATTAGAACTAGAGGTTCTTTTTAGTAACTAGATGGGTGTTCCACAGAACACATGCATCACCTGTCAGCGCTTTGTCAGTATAACAAGTTTTTTTGGACCCAGATAAATGACCTTGACAAACTGGCCCGACTAAGTTTTCCAACAAGAGAAAGTTATAGCCATCGGTAAGTTTTTGTGAAGAAAAAAACGAGTATTTAACCCATATAATGACCTTCAGTGTGCCCTTGACCTTTATATTTTAGTATGGCCATGTCGATGTTGTCATAACAAGTGTATATTGAAAGATTGATGAAGAAATAAAAAGAATTGAGAAAGTTATAACCAACGATAAGTTTTCGTGAAGAAAAAAGAAAAGAAACCCTGTATTTAACCCATATAATGACCTTCAGTGTGACCTCGACCTTTATTTCAGTATGGTTATTTGATGAGTATATATTGAAAGTTTGATGAAGAAATATCAAGAAATGAGTTATAGAAAACGTTAAGTTTTCATGAAGAAAAAATGTGTATTTAACCCATATAATGACCTTCAGTCAACCTTTATATTTTAGTATGGTCATGTCGATGCTGTCATGATGAGTATATATTGAAAGTTTGATGAAGAAATATAAAAAAATGAGTTATAACCAATGTTAAGTTTTCTGCTCTCCTATAAATGGTTTTCTGCTCTCCTATAAATGGAGGAAATAAAGATTATTATTATTATTATTATTATTATTATTGTCATGATGAGTATATATTGAAAGATTGATGAAGAAATATCAAGAAATGAGAAAGTTATAGCCTATGTTAATTTTTCTTAACGGACTGACGGACAGGATGACGGACGACAAAGTGATGCCTAGGTATCGCTTCGAAAAGGCGACACATAAACAGATGTCTCCCCCACTGTCGAAAAGGCCATTCAACTTGAACACGTTAATGATATATGCAACCTGGCTGAGGAGAACTAGTCTGGACAAAGTTTGTGTATTAAAACCTTTAAACAACTCGATAACAAGAGCTGTCAGAGGACAGCGCAGCTCGACTACTGGAATTTTCAGAGAACAAGAAATGATTCACCCAGCATACATAAAAAACAAGAGGCCCAAGAGGGCCTGTGAACGCTCTACTGGCTGTTATACCATTGATGAATCGAGTCGTACTACATGGTGTCTAGAGTGTACACAAGGTTTTTCAAGTATTTGACCTAGTGACCTAGTTTTTGACCCCATGGGACCCATTTTCGAACTTGACCAAAATATAATTAAGACAACATTTCGACAAAGTTTCATCAAGATCGGGTCAGAAATATGGCCTCTAGAGTGTACTAGTGATCTAGTTTTTGACCCTGTGTGACCCATTTTCGAACTTTAGCAAGCTATAATTGAGACAAATATTCTGATAAAATTGCATCAAGATCGGGTCAAAAATATGGCCTCTAGAGTGTACACACGTTTTTTCCAAAGTTTGACCTAGTGACCTAGTTTTTAACACCATGTGACCCATTTTTGAACTTGACCAAGATATAATTAAGACAAACATTTTGACAAAGAGTGTACACAAGGTTTTTCCAATATTTGACCTAGTGACCTAGTTTAACCCCATGTGACCCATTTTCAAACTTGACCAAGATATAATTAAGACAAACATTCTGACAAAGTTGCATCAAGCTCGGGTCAAAAATATGGCCTCTGGAGTGTACACAAGGTTTTTCCAATATTTGACCTAGTGACCTAGTTTTTAACTTCATGTGACCCATTTCCGAACTTGATCAAGATATAATTAAGATAAACAACTTGACAAAATTTCATCAAGATTGGGTAACAAATATGACCTCTAGAGTGTACACAAGTTTTTTCAAGTATTTGACCTAGTGACCTAGTTTTTGACCCCACATGACCCATTTTTGAACTTGACCGAGATTTCATTGAGACAAACATTCTGACAAAGTTTCATCAAGATCGGGTCAAAAATATGGCCTCTAGAGTGTACACACGGTTTTTCCAAAGTTTGACCTAGTGACCTAGTTTTTAACACCATGTGACCCATTTTTGAACTTGACCAAGATATAATTAAGACAAACATTTTGACAAAGTTTCATCAAGATTGGGTCAGAAATACGGCTTCTAGAGTGTACACAAGGTTTTTCAAGTATTTGACCTAGTGACCTAGTTTTTAACCCCATGTGACCCATTTTCAAACTTGACCAAGATATAATTAAGACAAACATTCTGACAAAGTTGCATCAAGCTCGGGTCAAAAATATGGCCTCTAGAGGGTACACAAGGTTTTTCCAATATTTGACCTAGTGACCTAGTTTTTGACCCCACATGACCCATTTTCGAACTTGACCGAGATTTCATTGAGACAAACAATTAAGATAAACATTCTGACAAAGTTGCATCAAGCTCGGGTCAAAAATATGGCCTCTAGAGTGTACACAAGGTTTTTCCAATATTTGACCTAGTGACCTAGTTTTTAACTTCATGTGACCCATGTTCGAACTTGATCAAGATATAATTAAGATAAACAATTTGACAAAGTTTCATCAAGATTGGGTAACAAATATGACCTCTAGAGTGTACACAAGTTTTTTCAAGTATTTGACCTAGTGACCTAGTTTTTGACCCCACATGACCCATTTTTAAACTTGACCGAGATTTCATTAAGACAAACATTCTGACAAAGTTTCATCAAGATCGGGTCAAAAATATGGCCTCTAGAGTGTACACACGATTTTTCCAAAGTTTGACCTAGTGACCTAGTTTTTAATACCATGTGACCCATTTTTGAACTTGACCAAGATATAATTAAGACAAACATTTTGACAAAGTTTCATCAAGATTGGGTCAGAAATACGGCTTCTAGAGTGTACACAAGGTTTTTCAAGTATTTGACCTAGTGACCTAGTTTTTAACCCCATGTGACCCATTTTCAAACTTGACCAAGATATAACTAAGACAAACATTCTGACAAAGTTGCATCAAGCTCGGGTCAAAAATATGGCCTTTAGAGTGTACACAAGGTTTTTCCAATATTTGACCTAGTGACCTAGTTTTTAACTTCACATGACCCATTTTCGAACTTGACCGAGATTTCATTGAGACAAACATTCTGACAAAGTTTCATGATGATTGCATCAGAAATGTGGTCTCTAGAGTGTACACAAGCAAAAGTTAACGGACGGACGACGGACGACGGACGACGGACGACGGACGGACGACGGAAGACGGACAACACACCATCCCATAAGCTCTGCTGGCCCTTGGCCAGTAGAGCTAAAAATGATCGTCTTTTTACTCTGCCAAAGATTTATAGTTTACTATAGAACCTAAGGATAAAAACTGAGTAAGACAAATTTTATCACCTACTGAACAAAAGATAAAACTTTAACATCTCTGCAATGAAAAATTATGAATTGTACGTTTCGTCATGGAGTAAGTATACTTACTCCTCAGGGAGCTATACTTACTCCTCAGGGAGTAAGCTGAAGAGTAAATATACTTACTCCCTGGTTTCGTATTGCAGTTTATGTTCTGTTTATAAATGTAGTTTTTACATTCATTTCTAAAGCCACACACCTTAATCTTGAAGTTTGTATCAGCCAGGGGTTCAGGAGAACTAGCTCAGAAAAAAATTGTGGTATCAAAATCCTTTAAAGGGCCATAACTCTGCCAAATATCTGTAAACCGCAATGTGACGATGATATGCACAACTAGGTTTGGTGCTGATCATCCCTGCAAAGTTTCATTGAAATCTGGTAAGGGGTTCAAGAAAAGTAGATCAGACAAAGTTTGTGTACTAAAACCTTTAAAGGCTCATAATTCTGCCAAAAAAAATCATTTAACCAGAATACGGCAATGATTTGCACAACTAGACATGAAATTGATCATCCCTAAAAAGCTTCGTTTAAATCCGGCCAGGGGTTCAGGAGAACTAGTCAGAACAAAATTTGTGTATTAAAACCTTTAAAGGGACACACGGCAATCTTGAAATATTTGAAATGGCTGTCTTGATTTATATATGCAGTATCATTTTTACTTTTACCCTGGTGACATTTACATCAATAAAGTATTCACTATTTCGTCTTATTTATGCTATTAGTTTTAATATATTACTGGTGCAATAATAAAAAAAAGTCCTATATAAGTCTATGTAAAAGTGTGACCCTCGGGGCGTGGACAAATTTGACCCCACGGTCACCATTTGAACAAACTTAGTAGAGGACCATAAGCTGATGCTACATGTAATAAATGAGAGCTCTGTACCATGTGGTTCCATAGAAGAAGATTTTTTTCAATTTCTCCCTATACAAGCCTATGTAAAACTGTGACCCCCGGGGTGGGGCCAAATGTGACCCCTGGGTCACTATTTGAACCAACTTGGTAGAGGACCATAAGCTTATAACAAATGCAAAATATTAAACCTCTGACTTTTGCAGTTCCAGAGATTTTTTAAAGTTTTTCCCTATACAAGCCTATGTAAACTGTGATCCCCGGGGCGGGCCCAAATGTGACCCCAGGGTCACCATTTGAACAAAATTGGTAGAGGACCATAAGCTTATAGCAAATGCTAGATGGTACTACATACCAAATATGAAAGCTATAGGCCTTGTTTGTGACATATAGATTTTTCAAGTATTGCTTACATAACTGTATGTTAACATGTGACCCCCAGGGTAAGGCTCCTGATGAACAGGGCAGAATTGTCACAGGTCCATCACATGCTGCAAAGCAATAAATGCTCTAGGGCTAACCATTTTAGTTTTTGAAAAAATTGTTCAAGTTTACTCCATCCGGTACCGTGCTCTGGTGAGCTGAATAGGAGTCAAAATTGTGGCCTCTGGAGTGCCCACAAGCAAATTCCAATATTGACCTAGTGACATAGTTTTTTGATCCCATGTGACCCATTTTGAAACTTGATCAAGATATAATTCAGATAAACAATCTGAGAAAGTTTCATCAAGATCTGGTCAAAAATATGGCGTCTAGAGTGTACACAAGGTTTTTCAAGTATTTGACCTAGTGACCTAGTTTTTGACCCCATGGGACCCATTTTCGAACTTGACCAAAATATAATTAAGACAACAAGTCGACAAAGTTTCATCAAGATCGGGTCAGAAATATGGCCTCTAGAGTGTACACAAGGTTTTTCAAGTATTTGACCTAGTGACCTAGTTTTTGACCCTGTATGACCCATTTTCGAACTTTAGCAAGCTATAATTGAGACAAATATTCTGACAAAATTGCATCAAGATCGGGTCAAAATCATGGCCTCTAGAGTGTACACGGTTTTTCCAAAGTTTGACCTAATGACCTAGTTTTTAAACCATGTGACCCATTTTTGAACTTGACCAAGATATAATTAAGACAAACATTTTGACAAAGTTTCATCAAGATTGGGTCAGAAATACGACTTCTAGAGTGTACACAAGGTTTTTCAAGTATTTGACCTAGTGACCTAGTTTTTAACCCCATTTGACCCATTTTCAAACTTGACCAACATATAATTAAGACAAACATTCTGACAAAGTTGCATCAAGCTCAGTTCAAAAATATGGCCTCTAGAGTGTACACAAGGTTTTTCCAATATTTGACCTACTGACCTAGTTTTTAACTTCATGTGACCCATTTCCGAACTTGATCAAGATGTAATTAAGATAAACAATTTGACAAAGTTTCATCAAGATTGGGTAACAAATATGACCTCTAGAGTGTACACAAGTTTTTTCAAGTATTTGACCTAGTGACCTAGTTTTTGACCCCACATGACCCATTTTTGAACTTGACCGAAAATATAATTAAGACAACATGTCGACAAAGTTTCATCAAGATCGGGTCAGAAATATGGCCTCTAGAGTGTACACAAGGTTTTTCAAGTATTTGACCTAGTGACATAGTTTTTGACCCTGTGTGACCCATTTTCGAACTTTAGCAAGCTATAATTGAGACAAATATTCTGACAAAATTGCATCAAGATCGGGTCAAAAACATGGCCTCTAGAGTGTACACACGTTTTTTCAAAGTTTGACCTAGTGACCTAGTTTTCAACACCATGTGACCCATTTTTGAACTTGACCAAGATATAATTAAGACAAACATTTTGACAAAGTTTCATCAAGATTGGGTCAGAAATACGGCTTCTAGAGTGTACACAAGGTTTTTCAAGTATTTGACCTAGTGACCTAGTTTTTAACCCCATGTGACCCATTTTCAAACTTGACCAAGATATAATTAAGACAAACATTCTGACAAAGTTGCATCAAGCTCAGGTCAAAAATATGGCCTCTAGAGTGTACACAAGGTTTTTCCAATATTTGACCTAGTGACCTAGTTTTTAACTTCATGTGACCCATTTCCGAACTTGATCAAGATATAATTAAGATAAACAATTTGACAAAGTTACATCAAGATTGGGTAACAAATATGACCTCTAGAGTGTACACAAGGTTTTTCCAATATTTGACCTAGTGACCTAGTTTTTAACCCCACATGACCCATTTTCGAACTTGACCGAGATTTCATTGAGACAAACATTCTGACAAAAATTCATGATAATTGCATCAGAAATGTGGCCTCTAGAGTGTACACAAGCAAAAGTTAACGGACGGACGACGGACGACGGACGACGGACGACGGACGGACGACGGAAGACGGACAACACACCATCCCATAAGCTCTGCTGGCCCTTGGCCAGTAGAGCTAAAAAATGAAAAGGAAGGGGCAAGCTGGATGTGTCAAGAAGGAAAACATTGAAATTTTCATTAAATCAAGGGCCACAATTTTTCTGTGATGATATGGGGGTAATTTCATAATAACCCTTCCAAAGGATACATAATGCAAATTTTATAAGTTGAACATTTGAAAAAAATATGTTAAAAATGTATGTAAATGCATTTGACCTTTGACCCTTTTGTGACCTTAAACCTTGACCTTTTATCCAATGATCTTGAGCTCAATAGATAATAAAGTATGTAAGTTTGATGACGACTGGATAAAAAATGCTGAAGTTATTTACATGTCAAGAAATGCAGACGTAAACATTAACCTGATGCTAACAGCCTATCAACACATAAATGCAATTTGTGACCATGAACTTTGACCTATAGACCCCATAAGATCATTCGAACAGCCAAGCTAAAAATATCAAATTATTTGTAAAGTTTAACCAAGGAGCTAGGTCCACAAAGGTGGGGAAGAAACCTAGGGTCTGTGCTGGTTGGATGGTTGTATCCGTCTGTTAATGCCCAATAAGTGTATATATGGTTACAGGGTAGGGATCATAGCGATTTACAAATTATGACCCAAAGGCTATGTCCCCAGGGGTGGGGAAGGAGCCTGTGGTCTATGCTGGTTGGGTGGTAATATCCATCAGTTCATGCCCAGTAAATGTATAATTATATGCTTATAGCGTGAGGATCACAACCATTCACAAGTTATGACCCAGGGGCTATGTCACCAGGGGTGGGGAAGGAGTCGATGCCGGTTGGGTGGTTGTATCCATCAGTTCATGCCCAGTAAGTGTATATAGCATTATAGGTAGGGAATCTCAATGGTTCGAAGTTATGATTGAGGGGCTATGTCCCCAGGAGTGGGGAAGGAGACAGGGTCTTTGCTGGTTGGGTGGTTATATCCGCCTGTTCAAGGCCAGTAAGTGTATATATGGCTATAGGGTGGGAATCTCAATGGTTTCCAAGTTATGACCAAGGGGATATGTCCCCAGGGGTGGGGAAGCAACCTGGTTTCTATGCTGGTTGGATGGTTGTATATGTCTGTTCATGTCCAGTAAGTGTATATATGGTTATAGGGTGGGGATCTCAACGGTTACCAAGTTATGACTCAGGGGCCCACCCATACCCTCATGTTTTACCTCTTGTGACCCCCGCGGCAGGTCTAATTCTGACCCCAGGGTCACCATTTAAGCAAACTTGGTAGAGGACTACTAGACGAGGCTACATACAAAATATCTAAGCTGCATTCCTTTTTGTTTGGGAGAAGATTTTGAAGTGTTTTGCCTATATACTTCTATGTAAAAATGACATTTTTTTATAAATTCAGGGGCCATAATTTTGTCAAAATGAATGGAAGATTTATGGGGATTGTTGGACAAGGTGCAGAATTTGATGGGAAGCATTAGTATACAGTTTTAATGCAACAGTAGTTGAAGTTATAAATCTATTGCACAAAAACTTTAAGGTGAAGTTGGGGACGCCGACGCCGTGGTGAGTAGGATAGCTGTCCCTATTCTTCGAATAGTCCAGCTAAAAGTCATTCAAACGGAACACAACATTAATATGCACAACTAGACTTGGTAGAACAGGAGAACTGGTTGGGACAAAGTTTGTGTATTGAAAACTTTAAAGAGCCATAACTCTGCCAAAAATCATTCAACCGTAACACGACAATGATATAAGCAACTTGGTTGAGGAGAACTAGTCCGGACAATGTTTGTGTATTAAAACCTTTAAAGAGCCACAACTCCAAAAAAAAAATCATTCAATCGGTACAAAACAACAATATGCACAACTAAGCTTGTTACTGATCATTCCTGCCAAATTTCACTGAAATTCAGCCAGGAGTTCCCAAAGATATGTGCAACTAGGCTTAGTACTGATCATTCCTGCCAAGTTTCGTTGAAATCCATAAAGGGGTTCAGGAGAACTAGTCTGAACAAAGTTAGCATATTAAATCTGTTAATGGGACATAATTCTGCCAAAAACCATTCAACTGGAACATGGCGATGATATGCACAACTTGGCTTGGTACTGATCCCTGCAAAGTTTCGTTGAAATTCGGCCAGGGGTTCAGGAGAACTAGACTGGAAAAAATTGCTGTACTAAAATCTTTAAAGGGCCATAACTGGTCCGATAACCTGTCCAAGCTTTCATTGATATAAACAATCTGTGCAAGTTTGGTAAAGATCGAATAATAGATGAAGGTGTTAGAGTGGTCACAAGGCAGACAAGACAAAATATGGCAATTTTTGTTAGTTCAAGGGCAATAACTCCGGTGTTACTGGTCGGATCAGGGTTGTTTTCAAAGATCAATATAATACTGTGTGTTAACAGCAAAAAGTTAATGGTCGATGACTATGGACATAAGCTCATCCGGAAAGTAGGAAAGAAATGCTTAAATTGAATCTTTCAATGTGAAGTATGTTGAAGCAAACTGTGTTACAGAAACAGAGCTAAACACGTTAAAAAATTCAAAACACATCCAGTCAGGTCAATGTGTCGAGATTTTCACTAAAGCTACTTTAAAAGCCTGAAAAAAGTTTTTGATGTGTATATAGATATAAGAATAATTTGTTTGTCATATTTTATATTTATGTCATATATGTTTTTAAAATCAATAACATCATACCATCTGCCTCACCTATACCACAATTTACACTGATATAGTTTGTAAGAAAAGTTCCTAACCTCTGAGGCTCGGCATAAAATTCAGGAGGTATCTTTGCTATTCAAACCAGCTGGGTTCATTCGCCATCTAACGTCTGGTAGGAGAACCAATCCAGCACCATAAAAACATCTGTGGCTTCATCTAGGAAAATCAGTTTATAGACTTAAGTTACTTCTAGAACGAATATGTAGTTTAGTTAATATGCATAAATAAAAATATGCATAAATAAAAAGTTTGAATAGTGAATATACATGAAATGTCTTAGGAACTGAAACATTCAATGCATTCAGACGCATGAAAGATATTGTGACCAACACCATTAATAATTGTATAATGAAGATCATTGTCAAGATTTTCAGTTCACTTGCTTGAACAAAATCCCGAAGTTGAGATGACCACTATTTAGTGCATAATACATTAAAGAGGTTGTAAATGTTAATTTTATATTAAATTGAATTTAAAGTTCACTCCATCTCATGTCTACTGGCAGAGGTGTTTGTTCTCCATCTCATTTCTGCGGATTCATCTACAAAATAAAACATATCTTTTTTAAAATAAACAGCTAATATAAATATTTTCACCAAGTTTGAAGATCTGATTAAAAAAAGTAGCATTGTTTTATTACAATGAAAGTTTGTAAACATTTTAGTTACTAAAAACAATGGTGTTTGCAGTATACCGAGATGACATTTAAAACATTGCAAAAACAATGGTGTCTAGCATGGCATGGGTATTTTTTTAATTTGTCCCACTTTCTTCTATGAATCAAATTTGATAAAAATAAAAATGGGGGGGGGGGGGGGGGGGGGGGGATAATGGGGGGGGGGGGGGGGGGGTATATTAACATTCTAAAAAAATATGGTAAAAAGATCAGATAACTACAGATTTAACAAAGGAAAATACAAAATACAATATAGCATTTATCAACAAATCAAGGGCCATAACTCTGTCATTACTAACAAGATCTAGCTGGTTTTTGAACTTGTCCTTTGCACAACTAGACATCTTACTGAGACTTCTTGCCAAATTTTGTAGAAATCCAACAAGCCGTTTAGGAGTAGCGCCGATAAGAAATTAAAAGTAAAAATGTCAAAGGGCCATAACTCCGTCATTAATCAGCGAACTGGAAAAAAAGCATGATATGCACAACTAGATATCTTACTGATGCTTCCTGCCAAGTTTTGTCAAAATCCAACAAGGCGTTAAGGAGGAGTACTGCCGACAAGAAATTTAAAAGTAAGAATGTCAATTGGCCGTATCACGAACTGGAAAAAAAAAAGCAATAGGCACAACTAGAAATCATAGCAATGCTTCCTGCTAACATGGCGTTAACACAAAAAAAGAAATGGAAAAAAAATTTATATATTAAACAAAAAAGTATTTAAAAAAATATATATAGAAAATAAAAAATAAAAAAATAAAAAAAAGTAAAAAAAATATTTTAAAAAAAATCAATCGATCAAATAAAATCAAAACAAGAGGTCAATGACCTTGAAGCTCTACTGATTGATTTTGATTTCAGGAAGTAGTCACTACAGACTTGCTTTTTGAAAATCTATTTTTAACCGTGGTGGCCATCTTGAATTTCCGGCCGACCTGAAATTTTGCTAGGATCAATTAGACATTAAGAGCAACATTCCTGTGAAGTTTCATGAAAATCCGTCAAGTAGTTTCAGAGGAGTAGTCGCTACAAGTTTTCATTATATAACTCTATGTAAACAAAGATGGCCGCTGGCAGCCATGTTTAATGTCAAATCAAAACGATTTTCGACAAGGACCAACATCATGTCATACTTATCATTTTAGAAAAAGTCCCACATCAATATCTCTTATTGTTTTGAAGAAGTAGTCGCTACAAACTTATTTATTTTAAATCTATTTTTAGTTGTGGTGGCCATCTTGAATTTCCGGCCGACCTGAAATTTTTCTAGAATCAACTAGACATCAAGAGCAACATTCCTGTGAAGTTCCATGAACATCCGTCAAGTAGTTTCAGAGGAGTAGTCGCTACAAGTTTTTATTATATAAATCTATGTAACCAAAGATGGCCACTGGCAGCCATGTTTAACGTCGAATCAAAATAATTTTCCACAAGGATCAACATCATGTCATGCTGAATTGAATTGAATTGGATTTTATAGTCGCACCAACAGCTAAGGTCATATGGCGACTTTCCAGCTTCCACTGGTGGAGGAAGACCCCAGGTGCCCCTCCGGGCAATTTTCGTGCACGGGCGGGCACCTGGGTAGAACCACCTACGTTCCGCAAGCCAGCTGGATAGCTTCCTCACATAAAGATTCCTAGGCCCCTGAGGGATCGAACCTACAGCGGTGAGGGGCAAGTGATTGCAAGTCAGAGACTCTAACCACTCGGCCACGGACGCCCCTCAAATACAATGACAACAAAACCAAATTAAACAAATAACAACACCCAGGCAACATATCAAAGAACAACATCAAAACACAATGACAACAGACCAAATTAACTTAAAAAACAACTGCAGGGCAACTTATCAATAAAACAACAACAACAAAACACAATAACAACATAACCAAATTAAACTTAAATAACAACAGCCAGGCAACATATCAAACAAACAACAACAACAAAACACAATGACAACACAACCAAATTAAACTTAAATAACAACAGCCAGGCAACATATCAATCAAACAACATAAACAAAACACAATGACAACAGAATCAAATTAAACAAAAAACAACAGCCAGGCAACATATCAAAGAACAACATCAATACACAATGACAACAGAACCAAATTAAACTTAAATAACAACCACCGGGCAAAATATCAATCAAACAACAACAACAAAACACAATGACAACAGAACCAAATTAAACTTAACAACAGACAGCCAACATATCAATCAAACAACAACAAAACACAATGACAACAGAACCAAATTAAACTTAAATAACAACAGCCAGGCAACATATCAATCAAAAAACATAAACAAAACACAATGAAAACAGAACCAAATTAAACAAAAAACAACAGCCAGGCAAAATACCAATCAAACAACAACATCAAAACACAATGACAACAGAATCAAACTAAACTTAAATAACAACCGCCGGGCAACATATCAAACAACAACAACAAAACACAATAACAACAGGACCAAATTAAACTTAAACAACAATAGCCAGGCAACATAGCAATCAAACAACAACAACAACAAAACACAATGACCACAGAACCAAATTAAAATTAAATAACAACAGCCAGGCAACATATCAATCAAAAAACATAAACAAAACACAATGACAACAAAACCAAATTAAACAAATAACAACAGCCAGGCAACATATCAAAGAACAACATCAAAACACAATGACAACAGAACCAAATTAAACTTAAATAACAACCGCAGGGCAACATATCATTCAAACAACAACAATAAAAAACACAATGACAACAGGACCAAATTAAACTTAAACAACAACAGCCAGGCAACATATCAATAAAACAACAACAACAAAACACAATACCAACATAACCAAATTAAACTTAAATAACAATAGCCAGGCAACATATTAATCAAATAACAACAACAAAACACAATGACAACAGAACCAAATTAAACTTAAATAAAAACAGCCAGGCAACATATCAATCAAACAAAATAAACAAAACACAATGACAACAGAACCAAATTAAACAATTAACAACAGCCAGGCAACATATCAAAGAACAACATCAAAACACAATGACAACAGAACCAAATTAAACTTAAATAACAACCGCCGGGCAACATATCAAACAAACAACAACAACAAAACACAATGACAACAGGACCAAATTAAATTTAAACAACAACAGTCAGGCAACATAACAATCAAACAACAACAACAAAACACAATGACAACAGAACCAAATTAAACTTAAACAACAACAGCCAGGCAACATATCAATCAAATAACAACATAAATACAATGACCAAAGCATCAAATTAAACTTAAATAACAACAGTCAGGCAACATATCATCCAAACAACATAAACAAAACACAATAACAGCAGAACCAAATTAAACACATAACAACAGCGAGGAAACTTATCAATCAAACAACAACAACAAAACACAATGACAACAGAACCAAATTAAACTTAAATAACAACAGCCAGGCAACATATCAATCAAACAACAACAACAAAACACAATGACAACAGAACCAAATTAAACTTAAATAAAAACAGCCAGGCAACATATCAATCAAACAACATAAACAAAACACAATTACAACAGAACCAAATTAAACAAATAACAACAGCCAGGCAACATATCAAAGAACAACATCAAAACACAATGACAACAGGACCAAATTAAATTTAAACAACAACCGCCAGGCAACATATCAATCAAACAACAACATCAAAACACAATGACAACAGAACCAAATTAAACTTAAACAACAACAGCCAGGCAACATATCAATCAAACAACAACATCAAAACACAATGACAACAGAACCAAATCAAACTTAAATAACAACCACCGGGCAAAATATCAATCAAACAACAACAACAAAACACAATGACAACAGAACCAAAATAAACTTAAACAACAACAGACAGCCAACATATCAATCAAATAACAACATAAACACAATGACCACAGAACCAAATTAAACTTAAATAACAACAGCCAGGCAACATATCAATCAAACAACAACAACAAAATACAATGAAAACAGGACCAAATTAAACTTAAATAACAACAGCCAGGCAACATATCAAACAAACAACAACAACAAAACACAATGACAACACAACCAAATTAAACTTAAATAACAACAGCCAGGCAACATATCAATCAAACAACATAAACAAAACACAATGACAACAGAATCAAATTAAACAAAAAACAACAGCCAGGCAACATATCAAAGAACAACATCAATACACAATGACAACAGAACCAAATTAAACTTAAATAACAACCACCGGGCAAAATATCAATCAAACAACAACAACAAAACACAATGACAACAGAACCAAATTAAACTTAACAACAGACAGCCAACATATCAATCAAACAACAACAAAACACAATGACAACAGAACCAAATTAAACTTAAATAACAACAGCCAGGCAACATATCAATCAAAAAACATAAACAAAACACAATGAAAACAGAACCAAATTAAACAAAAAACAACAGCCAGGCAAAATACCAATCAAACAACAACATCAAAACACAATGACAACAGAATCAAACTAAACTTAAATAACAACCGCCGGGCAACATATCAAACAACAACAACAAAACACAATAACAACAGGACCAAATTAAACTTAAACAACAATAGCCAGGCAACATAGCAATCAAACAACAACAACAACAAAACACAATGACCACAGAACCAAATTAAAATTAAATAACAACAGCCAGGCAACATATCAATCAAAAAACATAAACAAAACACAATGACAACAAAACCAAATTAAACAAATAACAACAGCCAGGCAACATATCAAAGAACAACATCAAAACACAATGACAACAGAACCAAATTAAACTTAAATAACAACCGCAGGGCAACATATCATTCAAACAACAACAATAAAAAACACAATGACAACAGGACCAAATTAAACTTAAACAACAACAGCCAGGCAACATATCAATAAAACAACAACAACAAAACACAATACCAACATAACCAAATTAAACTTAAATAACAATAGCCAGGCAACATATTAATCAAATAACAACAACAAAACACAATGACAACAGAACCAAATTAAACTTAAATAAAAACAGCCAGGCAACATATCAATCAAACAAAATAAACAAAACACAATGACAACAGAACCAAATTAAACAATTAACAACAGCCAGGCAACATATCAAAGAACAACATCAAAACACAATGACAACAGAACCAAATTAAACTTAAATAACAACCGCCGGGCAACATATCAAACAAACAACAACAACAAAACACAATGACAACAGGACCAAATTAAATTTAAACAACAACAGTCAGGCAACATAACAATCAAACAACAACAACAAAACACAATGACAACAGAACCAAATTAAACTTAAACAACAACAGCCAGGCAACATATCAATCAAATAACAACATAAATACAATGACCAAAGCATCAAATTAAACTTAAATAACAACAGTCAGGCAACATATCATCCAAACAACATAAACAAAACACAATAACAGCAGAACCAAATTAAACACATAACAACAGCGAGGAAACTTATAAATCAAACAACAACAACAAAACACAATGACAACAGAACCAAATTAAACTTAAATAACAACAGCCAGGCAACATATCAATCAAACAACAACAACAAAACACAATGACAACAGAACCAAATTAAACTTAAATAAAAACAGCCAGGCAACATATCAATCAAACAACATAAACAAAACACAATTACAACAGAACCAAATTAAACAAATAACAACAGCCAGGCAACATATCAAAGAACAACATCAAAACACAATGACAACAGGACCAAATTAAATTTAAACAACAACCGCCAGGCAACATATCAATCAAACAACAACATCAAAACACAATGACAACAGAACCAAATTAAACTTAAACAACAACAGCCAGGCAACATATCAATCAAACAACAACATCAAAACACAATGACAACAGAACCAAATCAAACTTAAATAACAACCACCGGGCAAAATATCAATCAAACAACAACAACAAAACACAATGACAACAGAACCAAAATAAACTTAAACAACAACAGACAGCCAACATATCAATCAAATAACAACATAAACACAATGACCACAGAACCAAATTAAACTTAAATAACAACAGCCAGGCAACATATCAATCAAACAACAACAACAAAATACAATGAAAACAGGACCAAATTAAATTTAAATAACAACAGCCAGGCAACATATCAATCAGACAACAACAACAAAACACAATGAGAACAGGACCAAATTAAACTTCAATACCAACAGCCAGGCAACATATCAATCAAACAACAACAACAAAACACTATGACCACAGAACCAAATTAAATTTAAATAACAACAGCCAGGCAACATATCAATCAAACAACAACATCAAAACCCAATAACAACAGAACCAAATTAAACTTAAATAACAACAGCCAGGCAACATATCAATCAAACAACAACAAAACACAATGACAACAGAACCAAATTAAACTTAAATAGCAACAGTCGGGCAACATATCAATCAAACAACAACATAAACACAATGATCACAGAACCAAATTAAACTTAAATAACAACAGCCAGGCAACATATCAATCAAAAAACATAAACAAAACACAATGAAAACAGAACCAAATTAAACAAATAACAACAGCCAGGCAACGTATCAATCAAACAACAGAATCAAAACACAATGACAACAGAAGCAACTTAAACTTAAATAACAACCGCCGGGCAGCATATCAATCAAACAACAACAACAAAACACAATGACAACAGGACCAAATTAATTTTGAACAACAACAGAAAAGTCCCATATCAATATCACTTATAGTTTTCAAGAAGTAGTCGCTACAAACTTGTTTTTTAAAAATCTATTTTTAGCTGTGACGGCCATCTTGAATTTCCGGCCGACCTGAAATTTTTCTAGGATCAATTAGACATCAAGAGCAACATTCCTGTAAAGTTTCATGACAATCCGCCAAGTAGTTTCAGAGGAGTAGTCGCTACAAGTTTTTACTATATAACTCTATGTAAACAAAGATGGCCGCTGGCAGCCATGTTTAACGTTGAATCAAAATGATTTTTGACAAGGATCAACATCATGTCATGCTGATCATTATAGAAAAAGTCCCATATCAATATCACTTATAGTTTTCAAGAAGTAGTCGCTACAAACTTGTATTTTAAAACTCTATTTTTAGCTTTGGCGGCCATCTTGGATTTCACATCAACATGAATTATTGCTAGGATCAACTAGACTTTATGAGCAACATTTCTGTAAAGTTTCATGAATATCCATCCAGTAATTTCAGAGGAGTTGTCGCTACAAATAAAAGTTTACGGACAGACGGACGGACGACGGACGCCGCACTACGGCATAAGCTCTGCTGATCTCTGATCAGTAGAGCTAAAAATAAATAAAAATATGAATAAAATCAAAAAATAATCAATCATATTATAGCATTTTTAACTAAATCAAGAGCCATAACTCTGCTGTTACTGGTCCGATCTGGCTGGTTTTCAAACTTTGCGCTTTCATTGATATTAACAATCTGTTAAAGATTGGTAAAGATCGGATGAAAAATGAAGGTCCTTGGCCAGTAGAGCTAAGAATCATCAGCTCCAAAAAGTAGGTCAAGGTCATAGATGAAATAGATGCACTACCCAAGACACAACTACGTCAAAACAGAATATTTTTTCTTCCAAAGATTAATCTATAAATTCGGTTTAAAACATCTAGTGCATAATTATAGTTCATGAGAAAGTGATGTAAATGTAAAGATATCTGCCCTTTGCTTGGAGGGTGAAGGTCACATCCACATTTGCTTCATGACGTTGCAATGTACCACTCAAGATACAACTATAAGCAAAGTTTGAAAGGTCTTAGCGCATACAGTTTGTGAAAAGTGACCTAAATGCCAAAGTTGAAGGTAAAAATTATAAGGTTATCTGCCCTTTACTTGGAGAGTCAAGGTCAAATCCACATATGCTTTGTCACGTTGTGATGTACCACCCTTGATACAACTATAAAGTGTGAAAGGTGTAGTGCATACAGGCTGCTTGAAATTAACCTCAACGCAAAAGTAGAAGTTAAAATTATTAAGTTATCTGCCCTTTGGGGGCACTCCACAGTTTAATGTACATTTCTCAATCATCGAACCCATGACAAGCCCTTAGCCTGAATCCTTGAGCAAAAATAAATCACATCATCATTGTGTCATACATTTCTTAGAAGACAATAAAATTACCCATGTTTCCATACCAAATAAAAGTATCAAAAAGTATTTTCTGTACAATTTTAGTCCCATTCCTTTAAGATTACCCCACCTCTCAAAACATGCTAAAAAACAATTTTAGCAATATTTCAAATGTCAATAAATAAAAAAAAAAAAAAAATCCTACGCATATCAGGGTCATAATGCTCTTGCATATCAGGAAAAGCTAAATTTTACATACCTACCGGTACTCCTGCGTTTTAAAAAGTTATTCCATGCTGATCACTCCGTGAGTCAAAATCAGCCATTTTATCCACTTTTTGGAAGTTTTTGATAGGTTCACATTTTTCTATTTATAGCCTCCAAAAAACCCAAAGAGTGCATATTCCAACACACCAGAATAAACATAGAGAAGTACTCAAAACTGAAAAAAACATCAAACATGTGCTTCATAATTATTATAAATACCATCCATGGATTTAAAAGATGCTTAGTTGATTTCTTTCTGATTTACACCAGGACATTCATGCGAAACTGAGGAGTGCCCCCTTTGCTTGGAGGGTCAAGGTCACTTCCACATTTGCTTTGTCACCTTGCTATAAGCAAAGTTTTAAAGGTCTAGTGCATACAGTTTGTGAAAAAGTGACCTAAACGCAAAACTTGAATGTTGACGCCTTCGTCGCCACCGCCGCCGCCGCCAGAAAAGCAACAACTGTCTATTTTTTTCTTCGAAAAGGTGAGACAAAAACAAGGGCTGTAGCGCTGCTGCTTAATATCAAATATTGAGCAAAAACCTACTTCTGACCTGGTTTTCTCTGTTGAGAGCAATTTTAACTCCTGCACACCTCTACATGATGGTGATCAGATACATAAAAGTTTGGAGAGACTAGCCTTTTTAGGCGTAAAAGAATAAAAGATGAAGAAACATTAACAGACTTTGTGATTTAAAAGTACGAAAGGGTCCACAACTATGTCAGAAATGTCAAAATCAAACACAGGAGATATATATACATCAACTTGCTGGTGATTATGTCCATAGTTGTGCTAGGCTATGATGTCTTGCAGTTTTTATGAGAATAGGACATGCGTGAAAAAACATTACAAGATGTCGCAATTAAAATACATAAGGCGGAAATTGTAGAATTCCGACAATGACACTATATATGCACACCTATTTTTGCTGGTCATAATATCCACATAGACTTTCGATGGTAGGTCTAACAGTTGAAGAAAAGGAAGAGAAGCAAGAAAAACAGTAACGTTGTCATTTTAATTACTAACGGACAGACTGATGCACAGGCAAATCAGAGATGTCTCTGAATTTATCTTCCCTGCTGAGGTATGTTAATTGTCTGGGTAAAAGTATAAACAGAAAAGTAAAGTAAAGAGTTGGCCAACATTGATGAGAAATGAGGAAAATAAGAAAAGAGCACAAAAACAAAACTTTTTAAAAAGTGCTGGGACAGTGGGGACACACATGGAGGAGGGCCTTGGGTGTATGCAGAGGGGTGTGGGGTTTGCAGGTCGTCTAGATGAGATCTGTATTTGTGCCATCACTCAAAGCATGCGACACAAAATCGTCCTTATCATAAAGAAGAATATGAATTTGATGACCTTGACCTTGAAGATACAAACCCGTGTTGGGGTCTGCATGTCATCCTAATAGATGAGTAAGTTTTATTTATCTGAATAAGTTACTTTGAACTCCTTCCATGGATGCAAGAGTTCTGGTGCAGGCACAACAAGGGCCTTACTATAGACATTTAAGAAGTGAATGGCCTTCGGAGAACTTACAATAATGTCTCAATAGCAAAACAGCAATTTATGCACTGTAGATAGTTTCATAATTATTCAACAGATCTGTAGGACTTGCATCGCATGTTCATCGAATACTGCAGCGTCTGACATCGCGTGAATTATTACCATATAATTAGAGCCATTCTTTAATAGTTTAGAAGAGGGTATGCTGTTATTGGAATCATTTTAACAGTGTCAATTGGAGCAATATTAATGTTATTCAAAACCTTTATTCAAGTATAGCAACACAAAAATATTGACATGGGTGCTAGGTTCTGCATATCATCCTGATGAGATGAGTAAATGTGCCAAGTTATTTTGAAATCTTTCTATAGATACAAGAGTTCTGGAGCGGATATAAAATGGACCTTACTATAGACATACAGTAAGTGAACATCCTTCAGAGTGACCCTGACCTTAAAGATACTGACATGAGAGTTGGGTTCTGCACATTGTCTTGATCACATCAGTAAATATGCGAACATATTTTGAAATCCCTCCATGCATTCAACAGTTATTAAGTGTTCTCTTGAAAAGGAGGTCCTTACAATAGGCATAAAATAAGTGTATGACCTTCAGAATGACCTTGACCTTGGAGATACTGACATGGGGTTGGACATGGCACATTGTCTTGATTAGTAATTCTACCTTATTCTGAAATCCTTCCATGGATGCAAGCATTCTGGAGCAGGCATGAAACGGGCCTTACTATAAACATATAAGAAGTGAATGACCTTCAGTTTAACCTTGACCTTGAAGATACTGACATGGGGTTGTCTTGATGAGTAAATTTGCTACCTTATTCCGAAATCCTTCCATGGATGCAAGAGTTCTGGAGTGGGCATGAATTGAATTAAATGTTGTTTAACGGCTCATCAACACAGTATAGGTTATTTAGAGCCGCCCCAGAGAGAGGGGAAGGATACATAGGAATCCGGGAACCTTGCTCTACTCTTATTATCGAATAGATTCCTATGGTTCTTTAACGTGCTCGGAGGATAGACCGGTACATGAAACCGCCCGGTTTACGTCCCCATCCGACGGACGAGGCTAAGGGAAAGTGTCTCTCCCAAGAACACACCGACAAAACTCAGTGGCACCATGGAGGATTGAACCCAGGGTCTCCGGTTACAAAATACACCGAGCTACCGACCGGCCATGCCAGCCCTCCGAGTGGGCACAAAACAGGCCTTACTACAGACAAATATGAGAAGTGAATGGCCTTCAGAGTGACCTTGACCTTGAAGATATTGACAATGGTGTTCGGTTAGGCACATAATATCTTGATGAGATGAGTAAATGTGCCTAGTTGTTTTGAAATCCCTTCATGCATGCAGGAGTTATTGAAAGGACAAGAAATGGGACAGACGGAAGGATGGACATACACATATCAGGCATATCGGAAGTGAATAGCCTTCTGAGTGACCTTGACCTTGAAGATACTGACATGGGTGTTGGGCTCTGCACTGTCTTGATGAGATGAGCAATCCCTCCATGCATGAAGTACTGTTACAGCATACGAGAAATGGGCCTTACAATAGTCATATAAGAAGTGAATGACCATCAGAAAACTTACAGTAATGTCTAGATAGCAAAACAGCAATTTGTGAAGATCGTGTGGTAATTATTCACTAGATCTGTAGGACTGGAGTCACATGTTCGCGGAATACTGTAGCATCTCATATCGCATGAATTATTACCATATAATTCGAGCCATTCTTTGATAGTTTATAAGAGGGTATGCTTTATTGGAATCAATTTAATATTGTCAATTGGAGCAATATTAATGTTATTCAAAACTAAGAATGTGTCCATGGGACACGGTTGTCCTCACTGAAAACAGTCAACGTAAAACGTAAAATTTAAATTGAATTGAATATTGTTCAACGGCTCATCAACACAGTATAGATTATTTAGAGCTGCCCCAGAGAGAGAGGAAGGATACATAGGAAACCGGGAACCGTGCCCTACTCTTATTATCAAATAGATTCCTATGGTTCTTTAACATGCTCAGAGGATAGACCAATACACTGGACTGCCTGGTTTATGTACCCATCCAAAGGACGAGGCTAAGGAAAAGTGTCTTGCCCAAGAACACACCGACGAAACTCAGTGGCACCATGCAGGATTGATCCCGGTGCCTCCGGTTATAAATCTGCCACGCTACCAACTGCGCCACAAAGAAAAAAGGGCCACAATTCCAGTAATACAATGTCGACATTGACGCAGAATATATAGGCATATCTTGAAATCATAGGTAAGCATCTTGTAAAGTTTTGAAACAATCAGTTGAGAAATGTGGGAGGAGGTGAGAAGTGTGGAAGGAGACAGAAACACAAACTTTTCGGGACGGACTCTTGTACATGCGTCTGGACGGCCAGATGGCCAGACATGGCTAACTTTATATATGCTCCCTCGCCATTCAGTGATGGGGCATACAAATTATTCAAGTAAGGAATACTGACATGGGTGTTAGCTTCTGCATATCGTCCTGATGAATCAGTAAATGTGTCCAGTTATTTACTCCATGCAGGCAAGTGTTGTGAATCGGACAAAAAATGACCCGGCCTTACTATAGGCATATAAGAAAAGAATGGCCTTCAGAGTGACCTTGGCTTTAAATGACATGAGTGTTGGGTTCTGCACATTGCCTTCATCAGAGCAGTAAATATGCCAAAATATGTTTACATCCGTCTATGCATACAAGAGTAATGAAGAGGACAAGAAATGGGCCTTACTATAGGCATATCAAAAGTGAAGAGACTTAACTGAGCTTGACCTTGAAGATTACATCCATCTATGCATTCAAGAGTAATGAAAAGGATAAGAAATGGGCCTCACTAGAAATGGGCCTTACTATAGGCATATCAGAAGTGAAGAGACTAAACTGACCTTGACCTTGAAGATTACATCCATCTATGCATTCAAGAGTAATGAAGAGGATAAGAAATAGGCCTTACTATAGGCATATCAGAAGTGAAGAGACTTAACTGACCTTGAACTTGAAGATTACATCAGTCTGTGCATTCAAGAGTAATGAAGAGGACAAGAAATGGGCCTTACTATAGGCATATCAGAAGTGAAGAGACTTAACTGACCTTGACCTTGAAGATACAGACAGACATGGGTGTCAAATTCTACACATTGTGATGATGAGATTAATAAATGTGGCTAGTTATTTTGCAATTCCGCCATGCATGTAAGAGTTATTAAGTGGTCACGAAATGGACCTTACTATAGGCATAAAAGAAGTGAATGGCCTTCAGAGTGACCTTGAATTTGAAGAAACTGACATGAGTGTTGGGTTCTGCACATTGTCTGGATGAGATAAGTAAATGTGCAAAATTATTTCAAAATTTCTCAATGCATGCAAGTGTTATTAAGTAGACATGAATATGCACCTTACTATAGACATATAAGAAGTGAATACCTTCAGGGTGATTTTGTCTTTGAAGATAACAACAAGGGTTTGGATTCTGCACATTGTCTTGATAAGATAAAGAAATATGCCACGTCATTTTGAAATCCCTCAATACATGCAAGAATTATGAAGAGGAGACAAAATCAGAAGTGAATGGCCGTCAGAGGGACCTTGACCTTGAAGATACTGACATGAGATGAATAAATGTGCATAGTTATTTTGAAATCCCTTCATGCATGCACAAGTTGTGAAGAGGGAAAAGAAATGGGCCTGCAGAGTGACCTCCACCTTGGAAGATACTGACAATGGTGCTCAGTTGGGCATATAAATGTGCCAAGTTATTTCAAAATACTTCTATGGATACAAGAGTTCTGGAGTGGGCACAAAATGAGCCTTACTATAGATGAATAAATGTGCTTAGTTATTCTGCAATCCTCCATGCATGCAAGAGTTATTAAGTGGTCATGAAAATGACTACTACAGGCATAAAAGAAGTGAATGACCTTCAGAAAGACCTTGACCTTGAAGATAATGACATTGGGTGGATTTGGCTCATTGTTTTGATGAGATGAGTAAATGTGCTACGCTATTCTGAAATCCTTCCATGGATGCAAAAATTCTGCAGCGGGTACGAAACAGAGCCTTACTATTGACATAGAAGATATAGACTGAACTTACAATAATGTCTCGATAGCAAAACAGCATTTTTTACAGATTGTTTCGAAGAATACTGCAGAATCCAACATCGAGTGAATTATTATTATATAATTCAAGATATTGTTTTTAAGTGTATAAGAGGGTATGCTGTTATTGAAAGATAATGACAATGGTGTTCGGTTAGGTAATTAGTAAATGGCCTTCAGAATGACCTTGACCTTGAAGATACGGATATGTTTTGCTCATCATCTTGATGAGAAGAATAAATGTGCATAGTTATGAAATCCCTTCATGCATGCAAGAGTTATGAAGTGGACACGAAATTGGCCTTATATGGACATGGGTGTTCGGCTCTGACAGTCTTCATGGCGGGGATTTCTTTATTTACACTGTCCTGTTTTAATGGGTTCACAGTAGGGTAAGTGTGAGGTTTGGTGCACCCTAGAACCGGTTTAAACCCCCAGTGGCATACTTTGCCACTGACCGTTCCAAGGCGGTAGCCCTATTGTCAACCCTTTTGTGTTTGTGATGTCGTTTGCATTTTTTATTACTTTTGCCTTTTCGTTTGTCTGTTTGCGTGTTTGTTTTTGTGTTTTGTGGTTGACTGTCATCCTTGAATGCTGCTTTCCCTGTCCGATATTTCTATCCTTCTTGATGAGATGAGCAATCCATCCATGCATGAAGTACTATTAGAGTGGACGAGAAAACGGGCTTACTATAGACATATAAGAAGTGAATGACCTTAGACAATAATGTCTCGATAGCAAAACAGCAATTTGTGTAGCGTGTGTGGTAATTATTCACTAGATCTGTAGGACCTCAGTCATATGTTCGCGGAATACTGCCTCATCTGACATCACGTGAATTATTACTATATGTAATTAGGGCCATTGTTTTATAGTTTATAAGAGGGTATGCTGTTATTGGAATCATTTTACCGCCATCAATCGCAGCAAATATTAATGTTATTCGAAACTTAAAATGTGTCCATGCCCCAATGAAAACAAACAGTGGAAAACAAAAACATAAAATTTAAAGAAAAAAGGGTTCATAATTCTGGTAATACAAGGTCGATTTTGACGCTGAATCGATATGCACATCTTGACTTCATAGGTAAGCATCCTGTAAAGTTTCAAAACAATTGGTTGAAATGTATGGGAGGAGATAGACACACAAACTTGTCAAGACGGACAGACGGCTGGACATCACATTCGGTGGTGGAGGCATAAAACTAATATACAAATCTAGCAACAGATAAAAAATTGTTTGACGGATTTACAATATAACTAAAGAAAACATAGCTTTTTTTCAATTAATCAGAAGAGCTGCTGTTCTTGAAATACTGACATGGTGTTGGGTTTCACATATTGCACGTGTTGTAAATTGGGACACAAAATGGGACTATAGGCTTACAAGAAGAGAATGGCTTTCATAATGACCTTGACCTTGAAGATACTGACATGTGGGTTGGATCTGGCACATTGTCTGGATAAGTTAAGTAAATGTGCCAAGTTATTTTGAAATAAGTTCTATGGATGCATGAGTTTGGGCATAAAATGGGCCTTACTATAGACATATAAGAAGTGAATGGTCTTCAGAATGACCTTGACCTTGAAGATACTGACATGGGGTTGGATATGGCCCACTGTCTTGATGAGATGAGTATATGTGCTACCTTATTCTAAAATCTTTTCATGGATGCAAGAGTTCTGGAACAGCATGAAAAGGGCCATACTATAGGCATATAAGAGGTGAATAAAAGTGACCCTGACCTTGAAAGATACTGATATGGGTGGCGGGCTCTGCAAAGTCTTGATGAGATCAGCAATCCCTCCATGAATTGAATTAAATGTTGTATAACGGCTCATCAACACAGTATAGGTTATTTATAGCCGCCCCAGAGACAGCGAAGGAATCCGGGAACCATGCCCAACTCTTATTATCAAATAGATTCCTATGGTTCTTTAACGTGCTCGGAGGATAGACAGATACAAGGGACCACCCGGTTTACATCCCCATCTGATGGACGAGGCTAAGGGAAAGTATCTTGCCCAAGAACACACCAACGAAACTTAGTGGCACCACAGAGGATTGAACCCGGGGCCTCCGGTTACAAATCTGCCGCACTACCGACTGCGCCACACCAGCCCCTTAGAGCTGATGAGAAATGGGGCTTGCTATAGACATATCAGAAGTGAATGGCTTTAGAGTGACCTTGACCTTGAAGATACTGGCATGGGTGTTAGACTCTGCACAGTCTTGATGAGATGAGCAATCCTTCCATGCATGAAGTACTATTAGAGCGGACAAGAAATGGGCCTTAATATAGACATATCAGAAGTGAATGGCATTCAGAGTGACCTTGACTTTGAAGATACGGACATGGGTGTTAGGCTCTGCGCAGTCTTGATGAGATGAGCAATCGTTCCATGCATGAAGTACTATTAGAGCAGATGAGAAATGGGCCTTACTATAGACATATCAGAAGTGAATGGCTTCAGAGTGACCTTGGCCTTGAAGATACTGACATGGGTGTTAGGCTCTGCGCAGTCTTGATGAGATGAGCAATCGTTCCATGCATGAAGTACTATTAGAGCAGATGAGAAATGGGCCTTACTATAGACATATCAGAAGTGAATGGCTTCAGAGTGACCTTGGCCTTGAAGATACGGACATGGGTGTTAGGCTCTGCGCAGTCTTGATGAGATGAGCAATCGTTCCATGCATGAAGTACTATTAGAGCAGACAAGAAATGGGCCTAACAATAGACATACCAGAAGTGATGGCTTCAGAGTGACCTTGGCCTTGAAGATACTGGCATGGGTGTTAGGCTCTGCAGTCTTGATGAGATGAGCAATCCTTCCATGCATGAAGTACTATTAGAGCAGATGAGAAATGGGCCTTACTATAGACATATCAGAAGTAAATGGCCTTCAGAGTGACGTTGGCCTTGAAGATACTGGCATGGGTGTTAGGCTCTGCACAGTCTTGATGAGATGAGCAATCCTTCCATGCATTTAGTACTATTAGAGCGGACAAGAAATGGGCCTTACTATAGACATATCAGAAGTGAATGGCTTCAGAGTGACCTTGGCCTTGAAGATACTGGCATGGGTGTTAGGCTCTGCACAGTCTTGATGAGATGAGCAATCCTTCCATGCATGAAGTACTATTAAAGCGGACAAGAAATGGGCCTTACTATAGACATATCAGAAGTGAATGGCTTCAGAGTGACCTTGGCCTTGAAGATACTGGCATGGGTGTTAGGCTCTGCACAGTCTTGATGAGATGAGCAATCCTTCTATGCATGAAGTACTATTAGAGCAGATGAGAAATGGGCCTTACTATAGACATATCAGAAATGAATGGCTTCAGAGTGACCTTGGCCTTGAAGATACTGGCATGGGTGTTAGGCGCTGCACAGTCTTGATGAGATGAGCAATCCTTCCATGCACAAAGTACTATTAGAGCAGATGAGAAATGGGCCTTACTATAGACATATCAGAAGTGAATGGCCTTCAGATTGACCTTGACCTTGAAGATACAGACATATGTGTTGGGATCTGCCCAGTCTTGATGAGATGAGCAATCCTTCCATGCATGAAGTACTATTAAAGCGGACAAGAAATGGGTCTTACTACAGACATATCAGAAGTGAATGACTTCAGAGTGACCTTGGCCTTGAAGATACTGGCATGGGTGTTAGGCTCTGCAGTCTTGATGAGATGAGCAATCCTTTCATGCATGAAGTACTATTAGAGCAGATGAGAAATGGGCCTTGCTATAGAGATATCAGAAGTGAATGGCTTCAGAGTGACCTTAGCCTTGAAGTTACTGGCATGGGTGTTAGGCTCTGCACAGTCTTGATGAGATGAGCAATCCTTCCATGCATGAAGTACTATTAGAGCAGATGAGAAATGGGCCTTACTATAGACATATCAGAAGTGAATGGCTTCAGAGTGACCTTGGCCTTGAAGATACTGGCATGGGTGTTAGGCTCTGCACAGTCTTGATGAGATGAGCAATCCTTCCATGCATGAAGTACTATTAGAGCGGACAATAAATGGGCCTTACTATAGACATATCAGAAGTGAATGGCTTCAGAGTGACCTTGGCCTTGAAGATACTGGCATGGGTGTTAGGCTCTGCATAGTCTTGATGAGATGAGCAATCGTTCCATGCATGAAGTACTGTTAGAGCAGACAAGAAATGGGCCTTACTATAGACATAAGAAGTGAATGACCTTCAGACAATAATGTCTTGATAGCAAGAGCAATTTGTGTAGATTGTGTGGTAATTGTTCACTAGATCTGTAGGACCAAAGTCACGTTTGCGGAATACTGCAGCATCTGACATCAAGTGAATTATTACTACAGGCATATAAGAAGTGAATGACCTTCACAATGAAGCAAAGATTTTACACATAAAGGATACCTCATCGAGAAGGGATGGAGATCATTACTCTATCCAAGAGCTGCTGGGAGCATCATGTAATTAAAAGTTTGTCAATCTAATACAAAATGTAACTAGAATCACTGGTGTAAAAGAAGGCCAAGGTCAATTATGTTATCATGTAGAAGTCGATAGATGTATCTGTGGAGCGTAGGAGTGATTTCAAATAGACCTAAAGAGAAATGGTTGAATATTGTTTCAAGTCATTTTCAGCACAATTTAGGCTATATATGACAGTCGATGTTTTAGTAGTGGCGACGGACCACAAACATTTCATGTATAACAATTGCCATCCGAAAGAAGTACATAATTGGAGAATAGGAGACAAGGTAATTAATGCTGTGTGTCATAGAAAGACATAAGAAGTGAATGACCTTCAGAGGGAAGTTGTATAAAGTTGATCCGACTACAAATCAGCAGTCCTATTATTTACTGATCCTTTGGGATCAATGGGCCAAATCTTTGTGTCTTTAAGGTAGAATACTGCTGAAGCCAATGCTAGTGGCCAGAAGAGGTGTTTGAACCTTATATCCTTAACAGAAACAATAAAACCGAGTCTGCTACTTATTTCTCTCGTTTGTGTTGGTTGCTTCCAATGGACCCTTTTTTCATATTTATTTAAAAGCCAATCCACTATCATGGTGCAGGCATAATAAATTGCATTATCTGCTTATGTTACACAAGTTTAGATAATATGCTTGGGCAGTGCATGCTCCTGTAAAACAGATTCCACCCTAACCTCTATCCCCACCCCAATAGTTTACATGTTAATGATGCATATAAACTCCATCTAACGCTACCATATCAAGGGCACTTTAAATCTTATTAAACATTAACTATCTTTAAATCGTGTAATCTTAAAAAGAAACAATAAATTTAATTCTATTTAATTGGGTTTTAAGGCACACCAACACATGAAAGGTTATATGGTGCCTAACAGGAATGAATATGCCAGGCTCAACCTCCATTTACATCATGATAAAGACCTTTAATGAGAATGAACAAAAAATGATAAAACGATAAAATGAATTTTAACGGGATCTGCAGTGACCCTATTCTTTGCCCGGGTACCACATGGGTTAATTCTATATATGTCATAATAATTTACATTTTGAACACCGTTTTTACCTTTTTTATAAATTTTAAACACATCTAGTTTCCATGCTTAGGATTTTTTTTTATATAATCTAGTTTATAATCTACCCATAATTTCAAAACCAGCCAAAACCAACCTAAATACCCACAACTTCATAACCATAATTTCATCATGTATAAAATAGTATTGTGCTTCATTATAGAAATACAGCATTTTGTGTATTGATACATTTAACAAACACTAAATATTGCTAAATTTAACTTACAATTTTACTTCTAAGAAAACAAGAGGCACTGCCTGTCAGTACAGATGCTAGACTTTCAAGGCCTTGTCTATTTATTGGTTAACTGTGTTTAAGTACATACTAATCTCTACGAGTTCTGACAGTGAGTACATATGTGATGTCTTACTGATTTATTTTGTGGGGATTCTGAGATATGAATTTTCTTTTTTTTAAAAAAGACTATTATAAAGTTGAGAAGCTTAAATACAAAACTTGAACCAATTTTTTCTAAGTATAAAAGGGGCAATAATTTGTAATAGAACCTGGATTTACGTCTGGAAATATTTATAAGAAAGCCAATAACCAGATTTGGTTGAGCTAGGACAAGGAATGTAAGAGGTGGAACTATAAACACAGTCTACATGTAAAACTTGAGGTAGAAAGTGACGCCCATGCCGCAGTCATTACATAAGCTCTCTTATTCTTTGAACAGTCGAGCGAAAGATGTATTGCTCAGCAAAATTTACAAAATTGAGAAGGAAAAAAAAATAGCATTAAAAAGTAATGCTTCTATTGGAATCATTTAAACATTGTCTATTAATGCTGTATAAATGCAGATCAAAATCTGTGTTCTAGTCTAGCAACAATAAACATCAACAATGCTCAACTGAACTTACAATATTGTCATTATAGCAAAAGAGCAATCTTTGTAATTAATAGAAGTATGATATATTATTGGAATCATGTTAACCCTTAACCCGCTAAGCATGACTATAATAGCCTTTGCATCCATTGTAAACCCAGTAACTGCTGTTGATCAGTCATTTCCCACAAAACACCCCTTTGTCACATAAATGGAATGGTCTTAATTTCTTAATGGTCTTAAGAAAGAACAGTCTATTATATATATGTAGCAGGTTAAGGGCAAACATGTTCAATTCATACAGTATAAATGTTATTTAAGTCTAGGAACAACACAAATATTGCTAGACAGAATTTACAAAACTGACTTTAGAAAAAACAACATCCTTTTATATTAATAAATTATAAGAAGCTTTACTGTTAATGGAATCATTTTAACATTGTCATGTGATGCAATTCAAAATCTTTATTCAAGTCGAGGAACAACACAAATTAATATTGCTTGAATTTACAGTATTGACTGAAGAACACTGCATTTTCATTTTTTTTTCTTCTTTATGTTTTATAAAAGGTAATGCTGTTATTGGAATCATTTTAACATGTAACATGTGTTAATAAATGTTAAACGATTGTAGTGCAAATTATTTGTTCTAGTCTTGCAACAACCGAAATACATATTTCTGAGACTGAACTTACAATAATGTTTTTATAGCAAAACAGCAGTTGGTGTAGATTGTTTGGTAAATAATTCACTAGATCTGTAAGACCCGAGTCACAGGTTTGCGAATACTGCAGTGTCCGACATCGCATGAATTATTACCTATAATTTGAGCCATAGGACATGGATGCCCCCACTATTGCTTCACATTTTAATAAGGCTATTGCCTTTCTGACATTAATTGGATACCTGGCCAAGACACGGTGTCCATATACAATTTGACCAAGTTTAGAGAAGACTGGGTGACAATTATCAAAGTTAAGTCCAAATAACATTTACGATATGGGCACAATGACTGACACAAGAATAGATGGACGGACAGGGGTAATACTATATGCCCTTAAACAATTCTTTGAATAGCAGGGGCATAAAAAGTTATGCTATTATTAGAATAATTTTAACATTTTAAATTGATGCAATATCTATGTTATTCAAAATCTTTATTCTAGTCCAGCAATAACACAAATAAATATTGCAAGACAGAATTTACAACATACGAAAACAGCATATGTTTAGTTAAATTTATAAGAAGGTTTGCTGATTAAATTGAATTGGGTTTTAAGGAGCACCAACGCATGAAAGGTTTTATGGCGCCAGGCTCTTCCTCCATTTACATCAAGATAAAACATGGAGAATGGGCCTAGAACTTTCTTATCTGCAGAATTGCTGCACATTCTATAGTAGAATAGAAGATATGCTGACATTCTAATCATTTTAACATTCTCAAGTGATGTAATAAGAATGCAATTCAACATATTTAAGTCTAGCAACAACACAAATATTACTAGACATAAAACAGCATTTGCCTGTATTTATTAGAAGTTATGCTATTATTAGAATTATTTTAACATTGTAAATTGTTGCAATAAGAATCCAAATCAACATTTTTATTCAAGTCTAGCAAAAACACAAAATAAATATTACTTGACAGAATTTACAATATGGACTGAAGAAAACTGCATTTTGTCTTCTTTCCATATACATATTAATGCCATTTAACATATGTCAATACATGTTATATAAGTGTAGTCCACACTGTTTGTTCTAGTCTTGCATCAATGGAAATACATCTTTCCTGACTGAACTTACAATATGTCTTTATAGCAAAACAGCAATTTGTGTAGATTGTTTGGTAAATAATTCACTAGAACTGTAAGACCCGAGTCACAGGTTTGCGAATACTGCAGTGTCTGACATCGCATGAATTATTACCTATAATTTTGAGTCATAGGACATGGATGCCCCCACTATTGCTTCACATTTTAATAAGGCTATTGCCTTTCTGACATTAACTGGATACCTGGCCAAGACAATGTGCCCATATATAATTTGACCAAGTTTAGAGAAGATTGGGTAACAATTATCAAAGTTAAGTCCAAACAACATTTACGATATGGGCACAATGACTGGCACAATAATAGATGGACGGACAGGGGTAATACTATATGCCCTTAAACAATTCTTCGAATAGCAGGGGCGTAAAAAGTTATGCTATTATTAGAATAATTTTAACATTTTAAATTGATGCAATATCTATGTTATTCAAACCTTTATTCTAGTCCAGCAATAACACAAATAAATATTGCAAGACAGAATTTACAACATACGAAAACAGCATATTTTTAGTTAAATTTATAAGAAGGTTTGCTGATTGAATTGAATTGGCTTTTAAGGAGCACCAACGCATGAAAGGTTATATGGCGCCAGGCTCTTCCTCCATTTACATCAAGATAAAACATGGAGAATGGGCCTAGAACTTTCTTATCTGCAGAACTGATGCAAATTCTATTGTAGAATAGAAGATATGCTGATATTCTAATCATTTTGACATTCTCATGTGATGTAATAAGAAAGCAATTCAACATATTTAAGACTAGCAACAACACAAATATTACTAGACATAAAACAGAATTTGCCTGTATTTATTAGAACTATACTATTATTAGAATTACTTTAACATTGTCAATTGTTGCAATAAGAATCCAAATCAACATCTTTATTCAAGTTTAGCAAAAACACAAAATAAATATTACTTATTTACAGTATGGACTGAAGAAAACTGCATTTTGTCTTCTTTTCATACATATCAATGCCATTATTGGAATCATTTTAACATATGTCAATAAATGTTATATCAGTGTAGTCCACATTGTTTGTTCTAGTCTTGCAACAATGGAAATACATATTTCCTGACTGAACTTACAATATGTCTTTATAGCAAAACAGCAGTTTGTGTAGATTGTTTGGTAAATAATTCACTAGATCTGTAAGACCCGAGTCACAGGTTTGCGAATACTGCAGTGTCTGACATCGCATGAATTATTACCTATAATTTGAGCCATAGGAAATGGATGCCCCCACTATTGCTTCACATTTTAATAAGGCTATTGCCTTTCTGACATTAATTGGACACCTCGCCAAGACATTGTGCCAATATACAATTTGACCAAGTTTAGAGAAGATTGGGTAAAAATTATCAAACTTAAGTCCAAACAACATTTACGATATGGGCACAATGACTGACACAAGAATAGATGGACGGACAGGGGTAATACTATATGCCCTTAAACAATTCTTCGAATAGCAGGGGCATAAAAAGTTATGCTATTATTAGAATAATTTTAACGTTTTAAATTGATGCAATATCTATGTTATTCAAAACCTTTATTCTAGTCCAGCAATAACACAAATAAATATTGCAAGACAGAATTTACAACATACGAAAACAGCATATTTTTAGTTAAATTTATAAGAAGGTTTGCTGATTGAATTGAATTGGCTTTTAAGGAGCACCAACGCATGAAAGGTTATATGGCGCCAGGCTCTTCCTCCATTTACATCAAGATAAAACATGGAGAATGGGCCTAGAACTTTCTTATCTGCAGAATTGATGCAAATTCTATAGTAGAATAGAAGATATGCTGATATTCTAATCATTTTAACATTGTCAATTGTTGGCATGAGAATCCAAATCAACATCTTTATTCAAGTTTAGCAAACACACAAAATAAATATTACTAGACAGAATTTACAATATGGACTGAACAAAACTGCATTTTGTCTTATTTCCATATACATATTAATGCCATTATTGGAATCATTTTAACATATGTCAATAAATGTTATATAAGTGTAGTCCACATTGTTTGTTCTAGTCTTGCAACAATGGAAATACATATTTCCCGACCGAACATACAATATGTCTTTATAGAAAAACAGCCATTTGTGTAGATTGTTTGGTAAATAATTCACTAGATCTGTAAGACCCAAGTCACAGGTTTGCGAATACTGCAGTGTCTGACATCACATGAATTATTACCTATAATTTGAGCCATAGGACATGGATGCCCCCACTATTGCTTCACATTTTAATAAGGCTATTGCCTTTCTGACATTAATTGGATACCTGGCCAAGACACTGTGCCCATATACAATTTGACCAAGTTTAGAGAAAATTGGGTAACAATTATCAAAGTTAAGTCCAAACAACATTTACGATATGGGCACAATGACTGACACAAGAATAGATGGACGGACAGGGGTAATACTGTATGCCCTTAAACAATTCTTCGAATAGCAGGGGCATAAAAAGTTATGCTATTATTAGAATAATTTTAACACTTTAAATTGATGCAATATCTATATTATTCAAAACCTATATTCTAGTCCAGCAATAACACAAATAAATATTGCAAGACAGAATTTACAACATACGAAAACAGCATATTTTTAGTTAAATTTATAAGAAGGTTTGCTGATTGAATTAAATTGGCTTTTAAGGAGCACCAATGCATGAAAGGTTATATGGCGCCAGGCTCTTCCTCCATTTACATCAAGATAAAACATGGAGAATGGGCCTAGAGCTTTCTTATCTGCAGAATTGATGCAAATTCTATAGTAGAATAGAAGATATGCTGATATTCTAATCATTTTAACATTGTCAATTGTTGCCATAAGAATCCAAATCAACATCTTTATTCAAGTTTAGCAAAAACACAAAATAAATATTACTAGACTGAATTTACAATATGGACTGAAGAAAACTGCATTTTGTCTTATTTCCATATACATATTAATGCCATTATTCGAATCATTTTAACATATGTCAATAAATGTTATATAAGTGTAATCCACATTGTTTGTTCTAGTCTTGCAACAATGGAAATACATATTTCCCGACTGAACATACAATATGTCTTTATAGCAAAACAGCCATTTGTGTAGATTGTTTGGTAAATAATTCACTAGATCTGTAAGACCCAAGTCACAGGTTTGCGAATACTGCAGTGTCTGACATCACATGAATTATTACCTATAATTTGAGCCATAGGACATGGATGCCCCCACTATTGCTTCGCATTTTAATAAGGCTATTGCCTTTCTGACATTAATTGGATACCTGGCCAAGACACTGTGCCCATATACAATTTGACCAAGTTTAGAGAAGATTGGGTAACAATTATCAAAGTTAAGTCCAAACAACATTTACGATATGGGCACAATGACTGACACAAGAATAGATGGACGGACAGGGGTAATACTGTATGCCCTTAAACAATTCTTCGAATAGCAGGGGCGTAAAAAGTTATGCTATTATTAGAATAATTTTAACATTTTAAATTGATGCAATATCTATGTTATTCAAAACCTATATTCTAGTCCAGCAATAACACAAATAAATATTGCAAGACAGAATTTACAACATACGAAAACAGCATATTTTTAGTTAAATTTATAAGGTTTGCTGACTGAATTGAATTGGGTTTTAAAGAGCACCAACACATGAAAGGTTATATGGTGCCAGGCTCTTTCTCCATTTACATCAAGATAAAACATGGAGAATGGGCCTAGAACTTTCTTATCTGCAGAATTGCTGCAAATTCTATAGTAGAATAGAAGATATGCTGATATTCTAATCATTTTAACATTGTCAATTGTTGCAACAAGAATCCAAATCAACATCTTTATTCAAGTTAGCAAACACACAAAATAAATATTACTTGACAGAATTTAAAATATGGACTGAAGAAAACTGCATTTTGTCTTCTTTCCTTATACATATTAATGCCATTATTGGAATCATTTTAACATATGTCAATAAATGTTTTATAAGTGTAGTCCACATCTTGCAACAATGGAAATACATATTTCCTGACTGAACTTACAATATGTCTTTATAGCAAAACAGCCATTTGTGTAGATTGTTTGGTAAATAATTCACTAGATCTGTAAGACCCGAGTCACAGGTTTGCGAATACTGCAGTGTCTGACATCGCATGAATTATTACCTATAATTTGAGCCATAGGACATGGATGCCCCCACTATTGCTTCACATTTTAATAAGGCTATTGTCTTTCTGACATTAATTGGATACCTGGCCAAGACACTGTGCCCATATACAATTTGACCAAGTTTAGAGAAGATTGGGTAACAATTATCAAAATTAAGTTCAAAACACGTTTACGATATGGACACAATGACTGACACAAGACAAGATGGACGGACAGGGGTAATACTATATGCCCTTAAACAATTCTTCGAATAGCAGGGGCGTAAAAGTTATGCTATCATTAGAATAATTTTAACACTTTAAATTGATGCAATATCTATATTATTCAAAACCTTTATTCTAGTCCAGCAATAACACAAATAAATATTGCAAGACAGAATTTACAACATAAGAAAACAGCATATTTTTAGTTAAATTTATAAGAAGGTTTGCTGACTGAACTGAAATGGGTTTTAAGGAGCACCAACGCATGAAAGGTTATATGGCGCCAGGCTCTTCCTCCATTTACATCAAGATAAAACATGGAGAATGGGCCTAGAACTTTCTTATCTGCAGAATTACTGCACATTCTATAGTAGAATAGAAGATATGCTGACATTCTAATCATTTTAACATTCTCAAGTGATGTAATAAGAATGCAATTCAACATATTTAAGTCTAGCAACAACACAAATATTACTAGACATAAAACAGCATTTGCCTGTATTTATTAGAAGTTATGCTATTATTAGAATTATTTTAACATTGTCAATTGTTGCAATAAGAATCCAAATCAACATCTTTATTCAAGTCTAGCAAAAACACAAAATAAATATTACTTGGACAGAATTTACAATATGGACTGAAGAAAACTGCATTGTGTCTTCTTTACATATACATATTAATACCATTATTTGAATCATTTTAACATTAGTCAATAAATGATATATAAGTGTAGTCCACATTGTTTGTTCTTGTCTTGCAACAATGGAAATACATATTTCCTGACTGAACTTATATGTCTTTATAGCAAAACAGCAATTTGTGTAGATTGTTTGGTAAATAATTCACTAGATCGGTAAGACCCGAGTCACAGGTTTGCGAATACTGCAGTGTCTGACATCGCATGAATTATTACCTATAATTTTGAGCCATAGGACATGGATGCCCCCACTATTGCTTCACATTTTAATAAGGCTATTGCCTTTCTGACATTAATTGGATACCTGGCCAAGACACTGTGCCCATATACAATTTGACCAAGTTTAGAGAAGATTGGGTAACAATTATCAAAGTTAAGTCCAAACAACATTTACGATATGGACACAATGACAGACAAGAATAGATGGACGGACAGGGGTAATACTATATGCCCTTAAACAATTCTTCGAATAGCTGGGGCGTAAAACAACATTTGCCTGTATTTATTAGAATTATGCTATTATTAGAATTATTTTAACATTGTCAATTGTTGCAATAAGAATCCAAATCAACATCTTTATTTAAGTCTAGCAAAAACACAAAATAAATATTACTTGACAGAATTTACAATATGGACTGAACAAAACTGCATTTTGTCTTCTTTCCATATACATATTAATGCCATTATTGGAATCATTTTAACATGTGTCAATAAATGTTATATAAGTGTAGTCCACATTGTTTGTTCTAGTCTTGCAACAATGGAAATACATATTTCCTGACTGAACTTACAATATGTCTTTATAGCAAAGCATCAATTTGTGTAGATCGTTTGGTAAATAATTCACTAGATCGGTAAGACCCGAGTCACAGGTTTGCGAATACTGCAGTGTCTGACATCGCATGAATTATTATCTATAATTTGAGCCATAGGACATGGATGCCCCCACTATTGCTTCACATTTTAATAAGGCTAGTGCCTTTCTGACATTAATTGTCACCTCGCCAAGACATTGCGCCAATATAGAATTTGACCACGTTTAGAGAAGATTGGATAACCATTATCAAATTTGTCCGAACTACATTTACGATACTGGACGGACAGGGGTAATACTATATGCCCTTAAACAATTCTTCAAATAGCAGTAGCGTAAAAAGTTATTCTATTATTAGAATAATTTAACATTTTAAATTGAAGCAATATCTGTATTATTCAAAACCTTTATTCTAGTCCAACAATAACACAAACAAATACTGCAAGATAGAATTTTCAATAATGACTTCTTAAAAAGAGTATTATTTTGTATTTACAACAAATCATACTTCATCATTATAATGTGTCAATAAGTCTACGAATGAAGTCTAAATTGTTTCTTCTAGTCTTGCAACAATGGAAATACATATTTTCTAGAATGAACGAACAATAATGTCTTTAAAGCAAAACAGCAATTTGTGTAGATTATTAGATCACTAAAACTGTAAGACTTGAGACACAGGTTCGCAAAATACTGCAGCGTCTGACATCAAATGAATTATAACCTATAATGTGAGCCGTGTCTTTTTAATTGATAAAATATGAATGTTATTCAAACCCTTTACTCAAAACTAGCAACAACACAAATAAACATTGCCTGGCAGAATTTATAATATAACTGAAGAAAACACAACATTTTTTTTCAATTTATAAGAATATATGAATATATTAGAATTATTTTAACATTGTCATTTGTTGCAATATGAATGCATTTGTTTGTATTTATCTATTATTAGAATTATTTCAACACTGTCTAGTGTCTAGTGTTGAAATATGAATGCAATTCAACATCTTATTCAAGTCTAGCAACAACATATTACTCAACAGAATTGACAATACTGACTTAAGAAAACTGCATTTGTTTCATTTTATATATATAAACTATAAATGCATTTATTGGAATCATTTTAACATGTGTCAATAGAAATAAATCTGGGCTAAATCTCAGTGATGTCTTCTATTGTGTAAACCACTCAAGACGATGTCCGACGTAATATACCCATACTTTTTGTATAGGTAAGGTGTAAGTAACTGTTTGTCCAAAATATATACTTTTAATTGGCACATATATATTGGTATATGACCTGAACACCTGGATAGTTTTGATAAACGGTTTTGTAGTGTAATTTTGCCGTTATTTGGTGGATTAGTTTCTTTAAGTCTAGCAACTACACAAAAAATAATTGTTAGACAGAATTTACAAAAACAGCATTTTTTAAATTTCATTTATAAGAACTTTTGCTGCTATTGGAATCACATTTTTAACAGATACTAATATGAATATATAATTTAACATCTTTATTCAAGTCTAGTAACTACACAAATAAATGTTACTAGACAGAATTTACAAATATAGTCAGTTAAGAAAGCAGTATTTTTAATTCATATCTTATGCTGCTATTGGAATCATTTTAACATTGTCAATATATTTAATTCGAAGGTAACTCAATATCTTAATTCTAGTCTAGCAAATCAATCCTGAACATCTCAACAGTTTTTGATGTAGTAGGAAATATCAGTATGAAGTCTAGTTATCATTTCGTCATGCTGTTCTGGTCCATTAACTTTTCGCAGAATTATGGGCTCGTTTCAGCTGATAGCTTTCGGAGGTGGCATTCGTTTAATTTATAATACATGTTATTCTTGATATTTATTCAAGTCTAGCAATGACTTCAGTGCCCTAAATAGCATTTGTAACTGTAATGGTATTTCACGCAAATTAAAAATAATTGAAATTAATCAATAACTCGAGAAAAAAACAAGAAGAGACAGTGCGTTCGACTTTCAAGGCCTTGTCTATTTATTGGAAAAATAAGTTGAAAGGGGTATAATTCTGCAACGTTCGTGACAGAGTTATGAAATTTGCCTATACGAAAATGAAAGTGAATACATATATAAAGTTTTATTGAGTTTTAGCATTTTCTGAGATGTGAGATTACCGTAAAAGATTAACAGATACCAACATTGAAGCAAGTAGAATAACAAATGTGTGTGTATCTGGAACGAATGTCTGGAAAATTATTTGGGTAACTGACTATAGTTAACCCTTAACCTGCTACATATATATAATGGGACTGTTCTTTCTTTGAATTAAGACCATTCCATTTATGTGACAAAGGGCTGTTTTGGGGAAAATGACTGATCAGCAGCCAGACATTGTAAACCCTGATCAGCCTGCGGGTTAAGCGTTAATGAGATATGGATACACTGCTTATCTGGGGCACTGATGACAAGTATATGGATACACTGCTTATCTGAGGCACTGATGACAAGTATATGGATACACTGCTTATCTGGGGCACTGATGACAAGTGTATTGCTAAACAGAATTTACAATATTGACCTAGAAAACAGAATTTATTTTATTTATAACAAGGTATGATGCTAATTTAAACACTGTCAATGGATGAATATGAATATGCTATTCAAAATCTGTATTTTATAAGAACATCTAAAACAGGACCCCAAAGAAGACCTGTATAAATCTACTAGTTTAAGGCTGTATAGTGTCCAAAAGGTTCTAATGATAAACATTTGACACATTTGGTGGTAAAATATAAGCTCACCTGGCTGAATCGCCTGGCCTTCAGCCATAATAAGAGCTAATAAATATTGCAGTTATAATCAATGTGATAAAACACTAAAAAAACATATCATAGTTTATCTAAAAGATTAATCAGTTCTATATATATATATAAATAAAGAACTTGCAATATCTCTTAAAGGGTCCATCAGGATCTGGGGGGCTAAATATACCAAAATTATAAACAGTTGTCAGGTGAAATACCTCTGCCTAATCTAGCCGCGATTCTCACATTGCAATACTTTACAAATTTGTTACCGCTACTTAGTTTAAAATGACTAACCCTCTGGCATAACCGTATTTAGGAAATACCTTCTTCAGGGTTTTTTATTTATTTGTTCAGTGTAATTTCTTTTGGCTTATTTATTTAATTTCTGTCAATTTAATACAGAAACAATGTTTTAAACGATTCTGAAAAACTTCCAATCCTGATGAAATTCCTTTAAATTACATGATATTGATGCACAGTTACATGATATTGATGCACAGTTACATGATATAGATGCACAGTTATAATTCATAGAAAAAAAAAGTGTTATGGTTATGAAATTGTTCTTAGAAAACAGGGCCACATATGCCTCTGTTGGAAGCTACAGTTATGTTCTTTATATGCCATTGTCACCATTAACCATCAAGACTGATTACATCATCAACAACATTATTAGTCACAAAAGGGTTTAATGTTCACGTTGGCTAAGAGTTTACGTTAGCATTAGAGAAACATTTTATACTGCCAAAACCATATTTGTGCACATACCCTGCATATTAATGTTTACAAATTTAAAGTAAGCAATTTTGTAAAATTTAGGTATTATTTATCTTGCTTATAAAATCATGTGGAGTTGTACAAAATCTATAAAGTGGGCTTTGGAAAGTGAACAAGTCCACATTCTACTGTGCCCTTGGTGAAAGAACTAAAATTCCAAGTGCAGACATAATGTTGTTTCATTGAGGAAATCCTCCTCTTGGCACAATGGCAGGTGGCTATAACCCTTAGAACTGCACCATTGTGAGGCTCTGATAGGGGCTATAGAACCTGAGTACGCAATGTGAGCAGCATTGTTAGGGACTTGCATAATGGCAGAGGGACTATTATATTTAGAGCTAAACAGAGAACTAGAAACCTTAGTCAACACAAGGTCTGCAGAGGAATCACCTAATGTGGAATTACCAGGGAGTACAAAGTATTAGAGGTTCCTGGTGCTACCTTACCAGGGAGTACAATGTATTAGAGGGGCCTGGTGCTACCCTTACCAGGGAGTACAAAGTATTAGAGGTTCCTGGTGCTACCTTACCAGGGAGTACAAAGTATTAGAGGTTCCTGGTGCTACCTTACCAGGGAATACAAAGTATTAGAGGTTCCTGGTGCTACTCTTACCAGGGAGTACAAAGTATTAGAGGTTCCTGGTGCTACCTTACCAGGGAGTACAAAGTATTAGAGGTTCCTGGTGCTACTCTTACCAGGGGAGTACAAAGTACTAGAGGTTCCTGGAGCTACCCTTACCAGGGAGTACAAAGTATTAGAGGTTCCTGGTGCTACCCTTTCCAGGGAGTACAAAGTATTAGAGGTTCCTGGTGCTACCCTTAACAATAAATATGGAAACTGACCAATATTAAAAAATAAAATATTACAATATATTTCTTTGGATCACCACAGAAATTAAAGGCTATACAAGAAAAAAAAGAAATCCGCAGACAAGAAGCATACTATTAAATGTGAAACAACTATTTCAAAGAAAACAAAGGCATATTGGTCATACACAGGAGGAGACAATTATTTTGAAACCAGAAAGCCCAAACATCAAAAGAATCAAACAAAGGAACCTCCATGATATGGTTTTTGGAAATACATTAAACACAAATAGGCATACAACAGCAACATCACAGCACTGAAAGATAATGTAAAACTAACATCCTAAATTGACAATTTAAATTCATCTTAGAGGAATTCACAATTACGAGAAAAGTTTTTGAAAAGCTCAGGAGACTTCTCTACTGTCCCAGATATAGACATCAATGAAGTGCAGAAACTTCTAAACAGCTTCAATTCACACAAACCAGCTAGTACTGACATAAAACCAACAGCAGATCTCACCTATACAGACTATCATCTTCAGACAGAGGTGAGTTACCAGATACACAGAGAACAGCTCTTATGAAACCAGATTTCAAAAAAGGACAGAAGTACCAGGTAGAGACTCTCTAATATGTGCTACAAAATCCTCAAACACATTGCAATCAGCCATGAACATGCAGCTAAACACAACATCCTCTTCTTATTGCAGCACGACTTGTGCAAGGGCAGATCATGTCAAACACGGCTGCTGATATTCACAGACGACATAACAGCAAATATGGAAAATGACAAACAGACAGGCATCCTTATTATGAACTTCAAGGTATTTTATAAAGTCAGCTACATCAAGCTAATGCACTAACTCCACCACTATGTATTGCATATGAGGAAAACCACCAGACAGATAAATGCATTTCTAACAGATCTACCTGTGATGGGGAATAATCCCCGATGTTGTTGCTGAGGAATAATCGTTGGACAAGACCAGCGTCGAATCAGGAGTACCTCGGGGATAAGTATATAGTTCAAGGACAGGGATAGTACTAGGAGCAAGCCTATTCATTTCTACATCAACGACATACCCACAACATTGACTTGGTAGATGAGATGGAAAATGGACTTTCACCCAGACATATATGTAACATCCTTACCATTACCAGAAAGAGAAACGACATCATCCACGACTATGTTCTACACAAGCAAGTCCTGCAGCATGTGACTTCAGCATATTATTTAAGATTAGGATGCACATTCGACATTTGTATAGACTAATTGACCATCAGATTCCAGTCATATAAAACCTCAACATCAGATCTGTCTGCCCAAGCAGACCAGATGCATACAAGCGTGAGATGGTACAAAGGCTGACAGTGCACATTGTCACCAATTGCTATGGTGATAGATCAAGCAACGTTGAGATGATACAAGACAAACTGGAAGAGCCTGTAAAATCGCAGACAGGTTTTTAGCTTAAGACTGATCATGCTATACAAGATCAACAATCAGCTAGAAGCCATTAAAAAAGATAGATAGGTTCCACGCCACGGTCTCACCAGACATATGCTTACAAAATCCTTCCAATTTCCAACATCTTGCTATGATTTATGAAAGGATTAAATTGAATTGAACTGGACTGTATAGTTGCACTAACAGCTGTCATATGGCGACTTTCCAGCTTCTACTGGTGCTCCTCTGGGCAATTTTCGTGCACGGGCGGGCACCTGGGTAGAACCACCGACATTCCGAAAGACAGCTGGATAGCTTCCTCACACAAAGATTCCTAGGCCCCTGAGGGATCGAACCTACAGTGGTGAGGGGCAAGTGATTGCAAGTCAGAGACTCTATATGAAAGGATTGAAACAGCCGTCCATCAGATAAAGTCTCAGTTGGGTTTCTTGAGTTCAAACTCTCTTTCTAAAGCTATTAAAACGTCTTTATTTTTATCTAAGAGATAGACCTGTAATCACAGCTTACACACAGAACTCAATATGGACTGGGACGCCAACGTGATTACATAAGCTCCCTTATTCTTCTTTGAATAGTCGAGATAAAAAAAAAATGTTATTAAAAGAACAATTTTTTTAAATGTTTCTTCAAGTTTAGTTTATTTTTTTAATTATGACAGGGAAACATGGCATAATTATGTCTGTTTTCTAAGCACTGAAAAAAAAACACTTAAACATTTGTATTTATCTTCAAGTTTTTTACTTACTTGAAAAGCAACCAGTCAACTTTCGTCAAACCTGAACAACGCTACACAACCAACTTCAGGTCTCCCCGACAACAATCATCCAGCAGCTTGTACGATTGGCGGAATCCATGTAGAGTATCCGGGTACCTGTGGTAAATAAAGATTATAGAATATACTTATTCTGACAATAATGAAAGTATCTTCATTAATAAAGAAGACAATTCTATATTTTCATGAGCATGGATGAAGATATTTCAGTACAACTTGTCAAAAGAAACTTTTGTGCTAAAAGGTGACAATGTTGAAGTCCATAGGTGGCAATATCTAGAAAAAACATTACTTGTCCTTTAAACCATGAATTTATTCTCACTTGTCTATATAATACAAAAGGCTTACGTTTCCATAAAAATGCACTTGTCCATATTCCTAAAAGCCCATTGTGTACAAATTGTACAATGGATTTCACAACCCCAGAAGACCAGGTTGTCCATTGGTTCTGCCGATTTTCTTGTATAATTTTTATCAACCGTTGATAAAAATTAAACAAGAAAATCGGCAGAACCAATGGATGCTCCCCAAAATGACAACTATCTACAACTTATCATATGTCCTTGTATCACCCAGCAGTATTCAATTGGCAGTTCCATTAGTAGTTTCTGACATACTCCAGATAAGAATTACAAGTATAAAATTACAAAGGGCAATAACTCAAATTTTAATGAAGAATTATAAGTATGATCCAAAGGACAATAACTCTATTTTGAATTAAGATACAGTTCTTACACTCTGCACTTCCTCTCATTACCCTCTATCATTGTGTGGCCTTTAATTGTAGTCCCCATAAGTAGTTGAAGTTATGCTCCAGACAAAAATTCTAAGTAAACAAGAGGCCCAAGAGGGCCTGTGGACGCTCTACTGGCTAAAACAGCTCTTATAGATTTAGATAGATATAGCTAGATATAGCTCTCTTCTCCTACAGATTTAACAAAGGAAAATACAATATAGCATTTTTCAACAAATCAAGGGCCATAACTCTGTTATTACTAACAAGATCTAGCTGGTTTTCGAAATTGTCCAAGATTTCATTGATATACCGCGCTTTGCACAACTAGACATCATACTGAGGCTTCCTGCCAAATTTCGTAGAAATCCAACAAGCCATTTAAGAGGAGCAGTGCCGACAAGAAATTTAAAATAAAAATGTCAAAGGGCTGATGCTACATGAAATACATGAGAGCTCTATGCCATGTGGTTCCAGAGAAGAAGAATTTTTCAGTTTTTGTCTATACAATCCTAAGTAAAACTGACCCCCAGTCACCATTTGAACAAACTTGGTAAAGGACCAAATGCAAAATATTAAACCTCTGGCTCTTGCAGTTCCAGAGAAGAAGAATTTTTTTCAGTTTTTCCCTATACAAGCATTTATGTAAAACTGTGACCCCCGGGGCAGGGCCAGATGTGACCCCAGGGTCACCATTTGAACAAAATTGGTAAAGGACCATAAGCTTATACCAACAGCAAAATATTAAACCTCTGGCTCTTGCAGTTTCAGAGAAGAAGATTTTTTAAGTTTTTCCCTATACATGTCTATGTAAAACTGTCACCCTCGGGGCGGGGACAAATTTGACCCCAGGGTCACCATTTGAACAAACTTAGTAGAGGACCATAAGCTGATGCTACATGTTATACATGAGAGCTCTATGACATGTGGTTCCAGAGAAGAAGAATTTTTTCAGTTTTTCCCTATACAAGCCTATGTAAAACTGTGACCCCCCGGGGTAGGGCCAAATGTGACCCCTGGGTCACCATTTGAACAAACTTGGTAGAGGACCACAGGCTTATAGCAAATGCAAAATATTAAACCTCTGGCTCTTGCAGTTTCAGAGAAGAAGATTTTTTAAGTTTTTGCCTATACATGTCTATATAAAACATGTGACCCGAGGGTCACCATTTGAACAGAATTGGTAAAGGACCATAAGCTTATAGTAAATACAAAATATCAAACCTCTGGCTCTTGTAGTTTCCGAGAAGAAGATTTTTATAAAAAAATCCTATATAAGTCTATGTAAAAAACTGTGACCCCCGGGGCGGGGACAAATTTGACCCCAGGGTCACCATTTAAACAAACTTAGTAAAGGACCATAAGCAGATGCTACATGTAATATATGAGAGCTCTGTGCCTGGTGGTTTCAGAGAAGAAGATTTTTTAAATTATTTTCCTATATGTCTATATGAAAAACATGCAAAACCTCAATATACAAACTTTGGACCCCCGGGGCACGGCCATTTTTGACCCCGGGGACTTTATTTGAACAAACTTGATAGTCTAGGCATTGGCGATCATTTTAAAAGAACAAGAAATCCGTGGATTCACATGTCTCGCCTAACGGGGGCTGGACTTAAAAATAAAAAGGTCAATGGTGCTTAAATGAAAGTTTGTAAACATTTGAGTAACTAAAAACAATCGAGTTTGCCGTTTGCTGAGATGACATTTAAAAACAAAATGCCATTCTATTAAAAACAAGAGGCCCAAGAGGGCCTGTGGGCGCTCTACTGGCTAATATGGCTCTTATGACATCAATGAAGCGAGTGACTATCGTCTTAAAGAGGCAAACTATAGCATTTTTAACTATATCAAGAGCAGTAACTCTGTGATTACTGGTCCGATCTGGCTGGTTTTCCAAGTTGGCCAGTAGAGATAATAAAAAAAAAAAAAAAAAAAAATTAAAAAAAAAAAAATATATATAAAAAAAATAAATAAATATATAAAATAAAAAAATAAAAAAAAATTAAAAAAAAAAAATGAATGAATGAATGAATGAATGGTGTTTTACGGCACGTCGACACATAAACAGGTCATATTGCGCGCAAAAAAAAAAAAAAAAAAAAAAAAAAAAAAAAAAAAAAAAAAAAAAATATGAAAAAAAATATAATAAATAAAAAAAAAAAAAAAGAATTAAAAAAAAAATTAAAAAATTTAAAACAAGCATTGATGTAAAACTGTGACCCCCGGGGCGGGGCCAGATGTGACCCCAGGGTCAGCATTTGAACAAAATTGGTAAAGGACCATAAGCTTATAGCAACAGCAAAATATTAAACCTCTGGCTCTTGCAGTTTCAGAGAAGAAGATTTTAAGTTTTTCCCTATACATGTCTATGTAAAACATGTGACCCTTGGGGCGTGACCAAATGTGACCCTTGGGGCGTGACCAAATGTGACCCCAGGGTCACCATTTGAACAAACTTGGTAAAGGACCATAAGCTTATAATAATTGTAAAATATCAAACCTCTGGCTCTTGTAGTTTCCGAGAAGAAGATTTTTAAAAAAAAAATCCTATATAAGTCTATGTAAAACTGTGACCCTCGGGGCGGGGAAAAATTTGACCCCAGGGTCACCATTTAAACAAACTTAGTAGAGGACCATAAGCTGATGCTACATGTAATACATGAGAGCTCTGTGCCTTGTGGTTTCAGAGAAGATTTTTTAAACTTTTTTCCTATATGTCTATATGAAAAACATGCAAAACCTCAATATACAAACTTTGGACCCCCGAGGCACGGCCATTTTTTACCCCGGGGACTTTATTTGAACACACTTGATAGTCTAGGCGTTGACGATCATTTTAAAAGAAAAACTGTTGAAATCTGTCAAGCGGTTCTGGAGAAGAAGATTTTTTAAGGTTTCGACCATATATGATAATGGCAGCCATCTTGGATGTAGCGCTGACCTAATTTTAACAAATCTAAAAAGCATTCATCTAAGGATCATCCATTTGAAGTTTGGTCAAAATTAGCCAAGCGGTTTCTGACAAGAAGTCGTTTGAAGAATTCCCTATACATGTCTATGTAAAACATGTGACCCTTAGGGCGGGGCCAAATGTGACCCTAAGGTCACCATTTGAACAAACTTGGTAAAGGACCATAAGCTTATAGTAAATGCAAAATATCAAACCTCTGGCTGTTGTAGTTTCCGAGAAGAAGATTTAAAAAAAAAAATCCTATATAAGTCTATGTAAAACTGTGACCCCCGGGGCGGGGACAAATTTGACCCCAGGGTCACCATTTGAACAAACTTAGTAGAGGACCATAAGCTGATGCTACATGTAATACATGAGCGCTCTGTGTTTTGTGGTTTCAGAGAAGAAGATTTTTTAAAGTTTTTTCCTATATGTCTGTATGAAAAACATGCAAAACCTCAATATACAAACTTTGGACCCCCGAGGCACGGCCATTTTTGACCCCGGGGACTTTATTTGAACAATCTTGATAGTCTAGCCGTTGGCGATCATTTTAAAAGAAAAACTGTTGAAATCTGTCCAGCGGTTCTGGAGAAGAAGATTTTTTAAGGTTTCGACCATATATGGTAATGGCAGCCATCTTGGATGTAGTGTTGACCTAATTTTAACAAATCTAAAAAACATTCATCTAAGGATCATCTATGTGAAGTTTGGTCAAAATTAGCCAAGCGGTTTCTGAGGAGAAGTCGTTTGAAGAAAAGTTAACGGACGGACGGACGGACGACGGACGACGGAAGACGGACAACACACCATCCCATAAGCTCTGCTGGCCCTTGGCCAGTAGAGCTAAAAATAAAAAAATTAAAAAAATTAAAAACAAAAAAATTAAAAACAAAAACAAAACCTATACATGGCTATGTTAAACATGTGACCCTTGGGGCGGGGTCAAATATGACCCGAGGGTTACCATTTGAACAAACTTTGTAAAGGACCATAAACTTAAAGCAAATGCAAAATATTAAACCTCTGGCTCTTGCAGTTCCAGAGAAGATTTTTTTCAGTTTTTCCCTATACAAGCATTTATGTAAAACTGTAACCCCCGGGGCGGGGCCAGATGTGACCCCAGGATCCCCATTTTAACAAAATAGGTAAAGGACCATAAGCTTATAGCAACAGCAAAATATTAAACCTCTGGCTCTTGCAGTTTCAGAGGAGAAGATTTTTTAAGTTTTTCCCTATACAAGCCTATGTAAAACTGTGACCCCCGGGGTGGACTAAATGTGACCCCTGGGTCACCCTTTGAACAAACTTGATAGAGGACCACAAGCTTATAGCAAATGCAAAATATTAAACCTCTGGCTCTTGCAGTTTCAGAGAAGAAGATTTTTTAAGCTTTTCCCTATACATGTCTATGTAAAACATGTGACCCTTGGGGCGGGGCCAAATGTGACCGCAGGGTCACCATTTGAACAAACTTGGTAAAGGACCATAAGCTTTTAGCAAATGCAAAATATTAAACCTCTGGCTCTTGCAGTTCCAGAGAAGAAGAATTTTTTCAGTTTTTCCCTATACAAGCATTTATGTAAAACTGTGAATCCCCGGGGCAGGGCCAGATGTGACCCCAGGGTCCCCATTTTAACAAAATAGGTAGAGGACCACAAGCTTATAGCAAATGCAAAATATTAAACCTCTGGCTCTTGCAGTTTCAGAGAAGAAGATTTTTTAAGCTTTTCCCTATACATGTCTATGTAAAACATGTGACCTTTGGGGCGGGGCCAAAAGTGACCCGAGGGTCACCATTTGAACAAACTTGGTAAAGGACCATAAGCTTATAGTAAATGCAAAATATCAAACCTCTGGCTCTTGTAGTTTCCGAGAAGAAGATTTTTTAAAAAAAAATCCTATATAAGTCTATGTAAAACTGTGACCCCTGGGGCGGGGACAAATTTGACCCCAGGGTCACCATTTGAACAAACTTAGTAGAGGACCATAAGCTGATGCTACATGTAATACATGAGAGCTCTGTGCCTTGTGGTTTCAGAGAAGAAGATTTTTTAAAGTTTTTTCCTACATGTCTATATGAAAAACATGCAAAACCTCAATATACAAATTTTGGACCCCTGGGGCACGGCCATTTTTAACCCCGGGGACTTTATTTGAATAAACTTGATAGTCTAGGCGTTGGCGATCATTTTAAAAGAAAAACTGTTGAAATCTGTCCAGCGGTTTTGGAGAAGAAGATTTTTTAAGGTTTTGACCATATATGGTAATGGCAGCCATCTTGGATGTAGCGTTGACCTAATTTTAACAAATCTAAAAAGCATTCATCTAAGGATCATCCACGTGAAGTTTGGTCAAAAATTAGCCAAGCGGTTTCTGAGGAGAAGTCGTTTGAAGAAAAGTTAACGGACAACAGACAGACAGACAGACAGACGACAGACAGACGGACGACGGACAACACAGCATCCCATAAGCTCTGCTGGCCCTTGGCCAGTAGAGCTAACAAGAGGCCCAAGAGAGCTCTACTGGCAAAACCGTCTCTTATTCACCTGGTAATCACGGGCAATAAGTCTGCTGTGTCTAGTCTGGCATGGGCATTTTTTAATTTTTCCCAATTTCTTCAATTTTTCAACAAATCAAGGGCCATAACCTGTCGTTACTAACTAGATCTAGCTGGTTTTCAAACTTGTCCAAAATTAAAAAAAAAATTCCAGGGGCCGTAACTCCATCAACAAGAGGCCCAAGAGGGCCTGTGGACGCTCTACTGGCTAACATGGCTCTTATAACATCAATGAAGTGAGTGACTGCCATTTACGTTTTTTTGAAAGTTTCGGGCAAAAAACAGCTTTTTAACTAAATCAAAGGCCATAACTAAAGAATCTGGTAAAGTTTGGTAAAGATCAGATGAAAAATGAAGGCCCAACCGTATTAACGAGGCAACATATAGCATGTTTAACTAAATCAAGAACACCTTCGTTACTGGTCCGACTGGTCGAACATAGAGCTAAAAATTCAAAAAAAAATTGCCAAAAAAAAAAAAAAAATGCAAAACATTTCAAAAAAAAAAAAGAAGATATTTCAAAAAAAAAAAAATTCAAAAAAGACAAAATTAAAAATAAGATATTTAAAAAAAAAATTCAAAAAAATTCAACAAAAAAAAAAAATTCAAAAAAAAAACAACCCTATACATGTCTATGTAAAACATGTGACCCGAGGGTTACCATTTGAACAAACCCCAAAAAGGACCATAAACTTACAGCAAATGCAAAATATTAAACCTCTGGCTCTTGCAGTTCCAGAGAAGAAGATTTTTTTCAGTTTTTCCCTATACAAGCATTTATGTAAAACTGTGACCCCCGGGGCGGGGCCAGATGTGACCCCAGGGTCCCCATTTGAACAAAATTGGTAAAGGACCATAAGCTTATAGCAACAGCAAAATATTAAACCTCTGGCTCTTGCAGTTTCAGAGAAGAAGATTTTTTAAGTTTTTCCCTATACATGTCTATGTAAAACATGTGACCCTTGGGGCGGGGCCAAATGTGACCCCAGGGTCACCATTTGAACAAACTTGGTAAAGGACCATAAGCTTTTAGCAAATGCAAAATATTAAACCTCTGGCTCTTGCAGTTCCAGAGAAGATTTTTTTTCTTCAGTTTTTCCCTCTACAAGCATTTATGTAAAACTGTGAATCCCCGGGGCAGGGCCAGATGTGACCCCAGGGTCCCCATTTGAACAAAATAGGTAAAGGACCATAAGCTTATAGCAACACCAAAATATTAAACCTCTGGCTCTTGCAGTTTCAGAGAAGAAGATTTTTTAAGTTTTTCCCTATACATGTCTATGTAAAACATGTGACCCTTGGGGCGGGACCAAATGTGACCCCAGGGTCACTATTGTCACTATTTGAACAAACTTGGTAAAGGACCATAAGCTTATAACAAGAGCTGTCGGAGAACAGCGCAGCTCGACTATTCGATTTTTCGGAGAATAATAAATTTATAGCTAGTATATACCATCAGAAAACAAGGCTACAACAATGTGGGGTGGGGTTGGGAGCACAACATAACTATGTGTAAGAATTGACCAAAACTACACAGAAATATGTGATTTTTTTAAAAAAAATAGAGTTTTGAATGGGGTGCAGGGTGGGGGTGGGAAAGAGGCAGGGGTGGATGGTGGGGGGAGTGGGGGTGGTGAGGGCAACATATATGTGCAAGAAAGGACTAAAACAACACAGACATATGTAAAAAAAAATTATAAAAAAATTAGATTTTCAAGTGGGGGTTCGGTGGGGGGAGCGGGAGTGGGTTGTGGGGAGGGCAGGGGGCGGGGGCGGAGGGGGCAACAAATGTGTGTAAGAATTGACTAAAACAACAAACAAATATGAAAAAAAAAAAAAGTTCCAAGTGTGGGGCGGGGTGGGGGGGGGGGGATGGGGTGAGAGGGGGAGGGAGGGAGGTTGCAACATATATGTGTAAGAATTGACAAAAGCAACACAGAAATATGTAAAAAAAAAATATAATAATTTCAAGTGGGGGGTGGGGGGGGGGACCAACATATGTGTGTAAGAATTGACTAAAACAACAAATATGTAAAAAAAAAAAAAAAAAGTTCCAAGTGTGTGGCGGGGAGGGGTGTGATGGGGTGAGAGGGGTGGGGAGGGGGAGGGGGGTTGCAACATATATGTGTAAGAATTGACAAAAGCAACACAGAAATATGTAAAAAAAATATTATAATAGTTTCAAGTGGGGGGTGGGGGGGGGGGGGGGTCTTAGGGCGGTGGGGGTGTGTGGTGCGCGGGTGAGGGTGGGAGGCAGGAGTTTTGGGGGGCAACATATATGTGTAAAAATTGACTAAAACAACAAAGAAATATGTAAAGAAAAAAAAAACAAGTTTAAAGTCTGGGGTGGGGTGGGGGTGATGGGGTGAGAGGTGGGAGTGCCTTGTGGGTTTGGGGGGGGGGGGGGGGGGGGGTCAACATATGTGTGTAAGAATTGACTAAAACAACGAAGAAATATGTAAAAAAAATAATAATAATAATTCAAGTGTGGGGCGTGGTGGGGTGATGGGGTGAGAGGCGGGGGGCGGAGGTGTACGGGGAGGGTTGCAACATATATGTGTTAGAACTGACAAAAGCAACACAGAAATATGTAAAAAAAAAAAAAAAGTTTTCAAGTCTGGGGCGGGGTGGGGTGGGGGTGATGGGGTGAGACTTTTGTGGGGGGGGGGGGGGGGGGGGGGGGGGGGGGGGGGGGGGGGGTTGCAACATATATGTGTAAGAATTGACTAAAACAACACAGAAATATTTTTAAAAAAAATTAAAAATTCAAGTGTGGGGCGTGGTGGGTGGGGTCATGGGGTGAGAGGCGGGGGTGGGGGGTGGGGGCAGGGAGGGTTGCAACATATATGTGTAAGAATTGACAAAAGCAACACAGAAATATGTAAAAAGAAAAAGAAAAAAAAGTTTCAAGTCTGGGGCGAGTGTGGAGGGGAGTGGGGGCGGGGGTAGAGGGGGGGGGAGAGGAGGCAGCCCAGGCCCCAATATGGGCGAAGTAATAACATGCATAATGCTATAACAAATCCCAAACCATAATTATATATATATACATGCATACATGCTTACATGCAAACCTAGATCTGCCTTTATTGCACATTTTATGGGCCACCACAATTTGGGTTCCATGGGAGCCCAGAATTTGCAGAAGACAAAATTACTTATCCAACCCTTTACAACATACTATAAGGAAACCAATTCCAAAATTTAGTTCAGCTAGGAAAAAAAATGTAAGAGATATAGACCTGTAAACACAGCTTACACGCAAAATTTGATGTGAAACAGACATATTTTAAGGGCTATCAGAATTTGGGTTCCATGGGAGCCCAGGGGTTACAGGAACCAAAATTACTTAAGCAGCCCTTACGATAATGCTATGAGGAAGCTAATGGCCAAATTTGGTTGTGCTAGGGTAAGAATTGTAAGAGATATAGACTTGTAAACACAGCTTACACGCAAAATTTGATGTGAAATGGGGCACATTTTATGGGCTATCATAATTTGGGTTCCATGGGAGCCCATGGGTTACAGGAACCAAAATTGCTTATGCAGCCCTTAAGATAATGCTACAAGGAAGCCCATGAACAAATTTGGTTGTGGTAGGATAAGAAATGTAAGAGATATAGACTTGTAAACACAGCTTACACGCAAACCTTGATGTGGGACGCCGACGCCGACGCCGACGCCGACCCCGGGGTGATTACATAAGCTCTCTTATTCTTCGAATAGTCGAGCTAATAAATGTAACATATCAAACCTCTGACTCTTGTAGTTGGCGAGAAGAAGATTTTTAAAAAAAAAATCCTGTATAAGTCTATGTAAAACTGTGACCCTCGGGGCGGGGACAAATTTGACCCCCGGGTCACCATTTGAACAAACTTAGTAGAGGACCATAAGCTGATGCTACATGTATTACATGACAGCTCTGTGCCATGTGGTTCCAGAGAAGAAGATTTTTTTCAGTTTTTCCCTATACAAGCCTATGTAAAACTGTGACCCCCGGGGTGGGGCCAAATGTGACCCCTGGGTCACCATTTGAACAAACTTGATAGAGGACTACAAGCTTATAGCAAATGCAAAATATTAAACCTCTGGCTCTTGCAGTTTCAGAGAAGAAGATTTTTTAGGTTTTTCCCTATACATGTCTATGTAAAACATGTGACCCTTGGGGCGGGGCCAAAAGTGACCCGAGGGTCACCATTTGAACAAACTTGGTAAAGGACCATAAGCTTATAGTAAATGCAAAATATCAAACCTCTGGCTCTTGTAGTTTCCGAGAAGAAGATTTTTTAAAAAAAAAACCTATATAAGTCTATGTAAAACTGTGACCCCCGGGGCGGGGACAAATTTGACCCCAGGGTCACCATTTGAACAAACTTAGTAGAGGACCATAAGCTGATGCTACATGTAATACATGAGAGCTCTGTGCCTTGTGGTTTCAGAGAAGAAGATTTTTTAAAGTTTTTTCCTATATGTCAATATGAAAAACATGCAAAACCTCAATATACAAATTTTGGACCCCCGGGGCACGGCCATTTTTGACCCCGGGGACTTTATTTAAACAAACTTGATAGTCTAGGCATTGGCGATCATTTTAAAAGAAAAACTGTTGAAATCTGTCCAGCGGTTCTGGAGAAGAAGATTTTTTAAGGTTTCGACCATATATGGTAATGGCAGCCATCTTGGATGTAGCATTGACCTAATTTTAACAAATCTAAAAAGCATTCAACTAAGGATCATCCACGTGGAGTTTGGTCAAAATTAGCCAAGCTGTTTCTGAGAAGAAGTCGTTTGAAGAAAAGTTAACGGACGACAGACAGACAGACAGACGACAGACAGACAGACGACGGACGACGGACAACACAGCATCCCATAAGCTCTGCTGGCCCCTGGCCAGTAGAGCTAAAAATCAACGAACTGGAAAAAAAATGCAATAGGCACAGCAATGCTTCCTGCTAACAAGGTGTTTGTGTCAAAAAAAAAAAATGAATCAGAAAAAATCAACAAAAAAAACACACAAAAAATAAAAAAATAAATGAATCGAAAAATCAAAAAAAAAAATCAAATAAATAAAAAAGTAAAAAAAAAAAAATATGTATTAAAAAAAAAGAGGGAGGGCCTATGGACGCTCTACTGGCTAACATGGCTCTTATAACATCAATGAAGCGAGTGACTGCCATTTACGTTTTTTTTGGAAGTTTCGGGCAAAAAAACAGCTTTTGAACTAAATCAAGGGCCATAACTAAAGAATCTGTTAAAGTTCGGTAAAGATCAGATGAAAATGAAGGCCCTACCGTATTAACGAGGCAAAATATAGCATTTTTAACTAAATCAAGAGCCATAACTCCTCTGTTACTGGTCCGACTGGTCCAACATAGAGCTAAAAAAAAAAAAAAAAAAAAAATATTAAAAGAAAAAATAAAAAAAAAAATATAAAAAAATTAATTAAAAAATAAATAATTAAAATTAAAAAATTCAAAAAATAAATAAATAAAACAAATATATTAATTTAAAAAAATAATTAAAAAAATAAAAGTTTGGTAACGATCGGATGAAAAATGAAGGCCCTCTCGTCTTAACGAGGCAAAATATAGTGTTTTGAACTAAATCAAGGGCCATAACTAAGCTGTTACTGGTCCGATATGTTTAGTTTTTGAACTTGTCCGAGCTTTCGAACTTGTCCGAGCTTTCATTGATATTAACAATCTGATAAAGTTTGGTAAAGATTGGATGAACAATGAAGCCCCTATTGTCTTAATGAGGCAAACTATAGCATTTTTAACTAAATCAAGGGCCATAACTCCGCTGTTACTGGTCCGATATGGCTAGTTTTCGAACTTGCTCGAGCTTTCATTGATATTAACAATCTGATAAAGTTTGGTAAAGATCAGATGAACAATGAAGCCCCAATCGTCTTAACGATCAAAATATAGCATTTTTAACTAAATCAAGGGCCACAACTCCGCTGTTACTGGTCCGATATGGTTGGTTTTTAAACTTGTTCGAGCTTTCAATGACATTAACAATCTGATAAAGTTTGATAAAGATCGGATGAACAATGAAGCCCCTATCGTCTTAACGAGGCAAAATATAGCATTTTTAACTAAATCAAGGGCCATAACTCCACTCTTACTATTCCGATATGGCTGGTTTTCGAACTTGTCTGAGCTTTCATTGATATTAACAATCTGATAAAGTTTGGTAAAGATTGGATGAACAATAAAGCCCCTAGCGTCTTAACGAGGCAAAATATAGCATTTTCAACTAAATCAAGGGCCATAACTCCGCTGTTACTACTCCGATATGGCTGGTTTTCGAACTTGTCCAAGCTTTCATTGATATTAACAATATGGTAAAGTTTGGTAAAGATATGATGAAAAACGAAGGCCCTATCATCTTAACGAGGCAAAATATAGCAATATAGCATTTTCAACTAAATCAAGGACCATAACTCTGGTGTTACTGGTTCGATCTGGCTGGTTTTCGAACTTGTCCGAGCTTTCATTGATATTAACAATGTGGTAAAGTTCGGTAAAGATAGGTTGAAAAATGAAGGCCCTATCGTCTTAACAAGGCAAAATATAGCAATATAGCATTTTTAACTAAATCAAGGGCCATAACTCCGCTGTTTCTTGGCCGATCTAGCTGGTTTTCGAACTCATCCGAGCTTTTATTGATATTAACAACCTGTTAAAGTTTGGTAAAGATTGGATGAAAAATGAAGGCCCTATCGTCTTAACGAGACAAAAGTTAACAACGAACGACGGACGGACGACGGACAACTCGGCATCCCATAAGGTCTGCTGGCCTTCGGCCAGTAGAGCTAAAAATAAAAATATATATTAATAATAAAAACAAGAGGGCCATGATGGCCCTATATCGCTCACCTGAGTTAATTTGAACCAATACAAGAGGGCCAAGATGGCCCTAAAGCGATCACCTGAGTACTGGCACATTATCGAACTTCTTCGAAATCTTATGGTCATATATAATCTGTGCAAGTTTGGTTAAGATTGTTCAAGAAATGTGGGCTCTATTGTGTATAACAACATTGATATAGACAGTTTAAGACACTGACAAAGTTTGGTATAAAAGATCAAATACAAAATGAAGGTGCTAGAGAGTAACACCATGGGCAGAGCCAAATGTGACCCCAGGGCTACATGTAACATATGAGAGGTGTGCTTTGTGGTTTTAGAGAAGATGATTTTTTAAGTTTTTCCATATACAAGTCTATGTAAAACGTGACCCCTGGGGTGGGGCCAAATGTGAACCCAGGGTCACCATTTGAACAAACTTGGTAAAGGACCAAAAGAGTATAGTAAATGCAAAATATTAAACCTCTGGCGCTTTAAGTTCCAGAGAAGAAGATTTTAATGTGTTTCCTATATAAGTCTATGTAAAACTGTGACCCACGGAGTGGGGTCAAATTTTACCCCAGGGTCACCATTTGAACAAACTTGGTAGAGGACCATAATCTAATAGTAAATGCAAAATATTAAACCTCTGGCTCTAGCAGGTTCAGAGAAGATTATTTTTTTCCTATATATATGTCTATATAAAACTATGACCGGGGGGGGGGGCACGACCAAGTTTGACACCAGGGTCACCATTTGAACAAACTTGGTAGAGGACCATAAACTTACAGCAAATGCAAAATATTAAACCGCTGGCTCATGCAGTTCCAGAGAAGAAGATCTTTTTCAGTTTTTCCCTATACAGGCCTATGTAAAACTGTGAACCCCGGGGCGGGGCCAAAGTCACCATTTGAACAAAATTGGTAGAGGACCATGAGCTTATAGCAAAAGCAAAATATTAAACCTCTGGCTCTTGCAGTTCCAGAGAAGAAGATTTTTTTCAGTTTTTCCCTATACAGGCCTATGTAAAACTGTGACCCCCGGGGCGGGGCCAAAAGTGACCCAGGGTCACCATTTGAACAAAATTGGTAGAGGACCATAAACTTAAAGCAAAAGCAAAATATTAAACCTCTGGCTCTTGCAGTTTCAGAGAAGATGATTTTTTAAATTTTCCCCTATACATGTCTATGTAAAACATGTGACCCTTGGGGCGGGGCCAAATGTGACCCAAGGGTCACCATTTGAACAAACTTGGTAAAGGACCATAAGCTTATAGTAAATACAAAATATCAAACCTCTGGCTCTTGTAGTTTCCGAGAAGATTTTTTTATTTTTTTCCCTATATAAGTCTATGTAAAACTGTGACCCCCGGGGCGGGGACAAATTTGACCCCAGGGTCACCATTTGAACAAACTAAGTAGAGGACCATAAGCTGATGCTACATGTAATACATGAGAGCTCCGTGCCATATCGTTCCAGAGAAGAAGATTTTTTTCAGTTTTTCCCTATACAAGCCTATGTAAAACTGTGACCCCTGGGGCGGAGCCAAATGTGACCCCTGGGTCACCATTTGAACAAACTTGGTAGAGGACCATAAGCTTATAGCAAATGCAAAATATTAAACCTCTGGCTCTTGCAGTTTCAGAGAAGAAGATTTTTTAAATTTTTCCCTATACATGTCTATGTAAAACATGTGACCCTTGGGGCGGGGCCAAATGTGACCCAAGGGTCACCATTTGAACAAACTTGGTAAAGGACCATAACCTTATAGTAAATGCAAAATATCAAACCTCTGGCTCTTGCAGTTTCCGAGAAGAAGATTTTTAAAAGTTTTTTCCTATATAAGTCTATGAAAAACATGCAAAATCTCGATATACAAATTTTGGACCCCAGAGGCACAGCCATTTTTGACCCCGGGGACTTCATTTGAACAAACTTGATAGTTTAGCCGTTGGCGGTCATATTAAAAGAAAAACTGTTGAAATCTGTCTGGCGGTTCTTGAGAAGAAGATTTTTTAAGGTTTTGACCATATATGGTAATGGCGGCCATCTTGGTTGTCGTGCTGACCTAATTTTAACAAATCTAAAAAGCATTCACCTAAGGATCATCCATGTGAAGTGTGGTCAAAATTGGCCAAGTGGTTTCTGAGGAGAAGTTGTTTGAAGCAAAAGTTAACGACGGACGACGACGGACGACGACGGACGACGACGGACGACGGACGACAACGGACGACGGACGACGGACGAAGAGTGATCCCAATAGCTCACCTTTGAGCCTTCGGCTCAGGTGAGCTAAAAAAACACCAAAACATCTGGTAAAGTTTGGTAAAGATCAGATGAAAAATGAAAACCTATCGTATTAACGAGGCAAACTATAGCATTTTTTACTAAATCAAGGGCCATAATTAGTCCGATCTGGCAGGTTTTCGAACTTGTGCAAGCTTTCATTGATATTAACAATCTGGTAAAGTTTGGTAAAGTTCGGATGAAAAATGAAGGCCTTTGGCCAGTAGAGCTAAAAATCATCAGCTCCAAAAAGTAGGTCAAGGTCATGGATGAAATCCAGGCATCCAAAAAAAAAATGCACTACCGAAGACACAACCATATCAAAATAGAATATGTTTCTTCCAAAGAGTAAGCTATAAATTAGGTTTAAAACATCTAGTGCATAATTCTAGTTCATGAGAAAGTGATGTAAATGTAACAATTAAAGTTATCTGCCCTTTGCTTGGATGGTGAAGGTCGCATCCACATTTGCTTTGTCACGTTGCAATGTACCACTCAAGATACAACTATAAGCAAAGTTTGAAAGGTTTTAGTGCATACAGTTTGTGAAAAAGTGACCTAAACGCCAAAGTTGAAGGTAAAAATTATAAGGTTATCTGCCCTTGCTTGGAGGGTCATGGTCACTTCCACATTTGCTGTGTCACGTTGCGATGTACCACTCAAGACACAACTATAAGCAAAGTTTTAAAGGTCTAGTGCATACAGTTTGTGAAAAAGTGACCTAAACGCAAAAGTTGAACCTAAAAATTAGTGAGTTATCTGCCCTTTGCTTGGAGGGTCAAGGTCACTTCCACATTTGCTTTGTCACGTTGCGATGTACCACCCATGATACAACTATAAGCAAAGTTTGTAAGGTCTAGTGCATACAGTTTGTGAAAAAGTGACCTAAACGCAAAACTTGAATGTTGACGCCGCCGCCGCTGCCACCGCCGCCGCCAGAAAAGCAACACCTATGTCTCTTTTTTTCTTCGAAAAGGCCAGACAAAAACTGTTGAAATCTGTCCAGCGGTTCTGGAGAAGAAGATTTTTTAAGGTTTCGACCATATATGGGGCAGCCATCTTGGATGTAGAGCTGACCTAATTTTAACAAATCTAAAAAGCATTCATCTAAGGATCATCCATGTGAAGTTTGGTCAAAATTAGCCAAGCGGTTTCTGAGGAGAAGTCGTTTGAAGAAAACGGACGACAGACGGACGACGGACAACACACCATCCCATAAGCTCTGCTGGCCCTTGGCCAGTAGAGCTAACAATCACCAAGTGCAATAACTCTAATTTGAATAAAGACAAAGTTCTTGCACGCTGTACTTTCTCTCACTGCCCTCATCCATACAGTACTGGTAAGATGAAAATGAAGTAACAATGGGCAAGTTTTGTTCCAATATCTCATTCACAAATGAAGTTACTGAGCGGAAACCATTTTTCTATTTTTAGTAACAGTGACTTTGACCTTGACCCAAGTGACCCCAAAGGCAATCCCAACCTTCCTTTCCATATAGGCTACCTACCCTGCAAGTTTCATCGCAATACCCCATTGCTAACAAAGTTATTGAGCAGAAACTAAGAGTTTGATGCAGCCCACCCGCCAAATGACCCCAATCTAATAAGCAGGTTTTCCAAAGAATCTACCAAACAAGGTTTTATATGAGAAAACAACTCAAGTAAGCCACTGGTTCATGAGAAGAAGTCGTTTAAAGATGTGTTTTTTTATTTTTAGTCAATATTTTGAAGATCACTGCATTCTACATAAATCTGAAGGTTAGACGGGGTTGTTCTTGTAACAAAAACCTATGTCTCCCCCTACACTCTCAGTGTAATGGACAAACATCATGGATATGTACCTGTTTAGACTGAGGATCTACTGATCTAATGGTTACCAGGCATGAAATGCTTGGTTTACTGTGATTATAATGCAGTCTATGCCAATGAATGGTTTGCATGCTCTGCTGTAATACTATATCCATGCACTCTCATACTGTAGTCCACGTGCATATGACCTTGGACCTCTAAGTGTGACCTTGAACAGATGTGGCTGGAAGTTGTGCTCTGCATGTCGTCTCGATATGGTGAACATTTGTGCCAAGTTATTTCAAAATCCCTCAAGTGGTTCAAGAGATATGGAGCGGACACGACTTGTGACAGACGGATGTACGGACGGACATCCAAGCTAAAAAACAGGGACAACGACTAACATTTTTAGCTTGGTGGCCAACTGGACCACTTATTTTTAAATCATGGTGGCCTAGACCAAATGTTGGTGGCCCAACAATTTCAATGATACCAATAACCATTAATTTATGACACTTTAACTATCGTAAATAAATTTGACTGCCTATATTTGAGTTGTTTTATTTGAACATATAGTTGTACAAATTATTATTGAATTACAACTGAATTCAGAGAAACTATTATCTTCAAGCTGTAAGCATGAAAGTTTGGTGCTTATAAATTCTATTTATGTTTACACAGTGAGACTTTTCAAATTTTGGACTTGGAAGACTATGTAGTTTTTTTTCTAATTTCTCACATATTATATTAGCTTAGAAAAAAACACACCCTCTTCTAAGTCTGAGTCAACATCACTGTGACAATAGCTCACAAATGTTTTGGCTGCCTGAAGATTCCTATATGTTTCACCTATGTGCAGACCTTTCACAGAGTCAAGCTCACACATCCACATAAAATCGCTAAATGGACGAATGTTTATAGCCAACGCATGTGATGTTCTAAATAAAATTTCCATTTACTTAAAATCCCATCATTTAGCTTCCTTACAAGTTTAGCCGCCTCAGACAGAATAGCAGGAGTACTTTTGGCTTCAGCAATAGCCTGGCATCTCATATGAGACTGGGACTGCTCATGAATTTTAATTGTTTCGAGCTTATAAGACTTTGTTCCTTGTACAAAGAGTGACTGTCATTTCATTTCGTGTTTCAAACAGTAGGTACATTTCATACCATCATCCGTGTTTTTCAGCCAAGGTCACTCGTTCACCCATTGTAAAATAAACGTTCTCGAACGTTTAGTTTTATCGTATTCATTGTAATACTTCTTTTTGTCATCGTCCAACAGTTTTTAGCTCTACTGATCAGAGATCAGCAGAGCTTATGCCGTGGTGCGCCGTCCGTCTGTCCGTCCGTCCGTCCGAGTTTACAGGAGCGCCTTGTGTGTCTTTTTTTATGTATAAAGTATACTTGTGTGACTGACACACAAGCAAGTATGTCTCTATGCACAGGAAATAGTCTATTTCTTCATTTAAAGCAATAAAAAATTGCAGTCACACAAGGGGAGGGGAGCTTGTGTGACTAAAATGTGTCCAAATGGTAAAAGCGACACACAAAATGTCAAAAACAGTCACACAAAGTACGAACGTACACACAAAAAACAGACACACAAGTTTTAGTCACACAAAGGCTGATTTTGTGTACGTCCGTCTGTCCGTCCGTAAACTTTTATTTGTAGCGACTACTCCTCTGAAACTACTGGATGGATATTCATGAAACTTTACAGAAATGTTGCCCATGAAGTCTAGTTGATCCTAGCAAAATTTCATGTTGATGTGAAATCCAAGATGGTCGCCAAAGCTAAAAATAGATTTTTAAAACACAACTTTGTAGAGACTACTTCTTGAAAACTGTAAGTGATATTGATATGGGACGTTTTGATTCGATGTTAAACATGGCTGTCAGCGGCCATCTTTGTTTACATAGAGTTATATAATGAAAACTTGTAGCGACTACTCCTCTGAAACTACTTGACGGATTTTTATGAAACTTCACAGGAATGTTGCTCTTGATGTCTAATTGATCCTAGCAAAATTTCAAGTCGGCCGGAAATTGAAGATGGCCGCCACGGCTAAAAATAAATTTTCAGAAAACAAGTTTGTAGCGACTACTTCCTGAAATCAAAATCAATCAGTAGAGCTTCAAGGTCATTGACCTCTTGTTTATTCTTTGGTTCGCTAGTCCCGTCAATAAAACACCACACTTGTTTCTCGTTTAAAAAATATCGGAAATCTTACTGCGCGCAGCCATTTTATTGGTTCCCCGAAGCGCTTGCAGGTATAGAATAAAGGCCGATACCGGGAACCGTACAGAATGTTTATATTCTCGCTATCAGTAGGATATTTCTACGTTTCGATGTCCATATTTTGAGATCGCCGACTGGGCGACGATATCGAATTCTTAAGTGGTCCATACGAAAATATGGTCGCCATGGGCGAGTGGTCGACTGTTAATTTCAATCCCTGAAAAAACAATGTCTCCCCATACAAGGGGGGACTCGATATGGTGAACATTTGTGCCAAATTATTACAAAATCCCTCAAGCGGTTCAATAGATATGGAGCGGACACAAAAAATATAGTGCATATGACCTTCAACCTCTAAGTGTGACCTTGACCTTAAATGGACGTTGCTGGAAGTTACACTCTGCACGTAATCTCGATAGGGTGAACAGTTGTGCCAAGTTATTTCTTACATACATTGAGGGGGAGACATAATTGTTTTCAAACAATCTTTTAATTCTGAGTTATCAGCACACAGGCAACAATTAACATCTACATTATACTTACAATAGGTTTTGTTCTTTTGTGACAGTCTTTCTTCTCTTACGCTTCCCATACACTGGATTCAGACATTAGGCTTCCCATACACTGGACTCCGACACAAAGTCTCCTGAATGAAATGTATGTTCTATCAATTTATATAATAGTAATTTATAATAATACGTCTTCTGCAGCAATCATGATAATCAATGTGTCTGTATATGGACAGTTTTAAGCGACCATATTTATTTGCTTTAAATGGATCTAGATAGTGTAGGGAAGGTGCGTCTCATGAACGTAATGTTTCTGTTAAAATTAATCGGTCTTTATATGTTAATCTAATGATGCTGAACACATTTGTGTGAAGTTTCAATCCATTATGTAAGGTAGTTTCAGAGATACAAGCTTACATACCAAACAAAAGAATCTGTAATAGACTATGGCTCTATGATGTTGTCTAATTATGTCAAATACATCTGTGAATTTGTAATCCATTTCAGAAATATAAGCTTACAGACAAAACTTTAACCAAATTTGCTAAGTATAAAAGAGGCCATAATTTTGTTAAAATAAAAGCATGATTTATAGAACCTGATTCTTTGATGTTGTCTAATGATGCCGAATACAGGTGTGAAGATTCAATCCATTATGTAAAGTAGTTTCGAAGATACAAGCTTACATATAAAACTTTAACCGGACGCAGATGCAGACGACGACGATCAAGTGATGACAATAGCTGGGTTTTTTTCTTTGAAAAAGTCTAGCTAAATTACCCCTGCCTACCTGCTTTACATTCAGCAGCTAACCAATGTGCCGGTTTTGATTGGCTGTAAATATTAACAATTAAGTTTGACCTTTGCAGGAATGACATGGCACCTGCATTTAGCTCAAATTGTATGTTAATAGTTTAATTCATTTAAAAAAAAAATTTTTTACTACAAAACCATTCTTGCATTAATGCATGTGTGCCTATTAAAAGTATAGATTTATTAACTGAATATACGTAAAAGGAATCACGAGTTAGTAACTCAGTAATTAGATGGTTTGGCAGTTAAGGCATTTATATTGTAGTTATAGAATTCGGATTCGCAACCTATGTAAGGCACATATATACATCATCGTCAGCAAGCTTTGAAACGGTGTGGATCTTTAGTAAAACGTGCCTGCTGTTGGCAGGATAGCGGCTTTAATTCTTAGCAAGCTGTGAAAATAGATACATTAAATTCATATGCACATGGTAGCTCTAACATACCTCCAATTTGCTATGACTGTGAGGTTCAAAGTTTGCCACCAAATTCTAGTCCCACAGGATAGATTAAAAGCCTCTGGCCACCATCTAATTCTTGCTTCACAGAAGCGGTAGAAAGGCTAGTAGTATCAAACAGATCCAGATTTCCAGAAAAACAGTCACGTTCATGCTAAATTGCCAACTGTTACAATTCCTGTAAACAAAACATCCACATAAAAATACTACATTAAAGGTAAAACAAAATCAGTAATACTTCAGTTCAGGACCTTGTATATAATTATGTCATGATATCTTCCTTTTTTCATTACCGAAACATTCCTTTTAATGATTTTCGATAAAAATGTGCCTATGAATGTTAATCACTTTGGAAGCATGACATTCAAATATATAATTAATACCGGTAACCCCTACCTCAACCTTTTACCATTCAGCAGCGAACATACATGCATATTTTGATTGGCTGTAAATATTAACAATTAAAGCTATTAAACCTCTGCAGGCATGAAATCGCTATGTTTAGCTGCTTACGCTGTTCAATTCATTTAAAGAGTCTAGATTTATAGGCTACCTACCCTGCAAGTTTCATCGCAATACCCCATTGCTAACAAAGTTATTGAGCAGAAACTGAATATGCGTAAAATTTATTAAGAGTTGGTAACTCGTAATTAGATGCTTTGGCATTGATAACGATAGGGTGAAGTTATTGTAGTTATAGAGTTTAGCTTCGTAACATATATAAGTTACACATGTACCTTATCATAAGTAGACTTTGAAACACTGTACATCTGCTGTAAAATGTGCCTTGTTGGCAGAATAGTGGCTTTAAAGCTTAGCAAAGTTGTGAAAATAGATACAGTAAATTCATTCTGTTGCACAGTAGCTCTAACATACCTCCAATCTGCTACGACTCTGTGAGGTTCAATGGGTCAGGCTGTCATCAAATTCTAGTCACACAGAAGAGATGAAAATACTCTAGCAACTATCTAATTCTTACTCCACAGAAGTGGTAGAAAGGTTAATACTATCAAACAGATCCTGACTTCCAGAAAAACAGTCACGTCCATGCTTAATTGCCAACTGTTACAATGCCTAGACCTGTAAACAAAACATTGATATAAAAATACTACATGCATAAAAGGTAAAACAAAATCAGTTGTACTCTTTTAAGTTTAGAACCTTGCAAAATGATTAGTAATATACAAGTAGAAATATATTGTGATTGATATTCTTTTTTAACATTGCAATTAACAAGTATGTGTATTTGTCGTAACATTTTTTTTCGTTACCAAAACATGCCTTTCAATGATTTTCACCCATGAATGTTTGCTTAACTTATAATCACTTTGGGAACATGACATTTAAATATATCATTAATTACTGGTAACCCCTACCTAACTGCTTTACCACTCAGCAGCAAACCAATATGCAGATTTGATTGGCTGTAAATATTAACAATTAAGTTTGACCTCTGCAGGCATAGACAGGAGCTGTTCAGCTTTGTATATAGTTATTTAATTCATTTAAAAAAACTAAACTGCCAAATGTCAGTACAATACCATTATTCCAAACTATAGCCATGTTGTTTCTGTTTCTGTTGCATACGGTGAAGGGTCTGTTACGGCTTATAACACCGGGATAGCCATGTTTTCCGATGCTGATTTTTGCAGAAGGGGCTTTTTACCAGTTGTGGGGATGATGAAAATTGACCATGAATCGGGAATGAAAGGGAAGTCAAAGGTTCCATGGAGCAACCTACCACCCGCCTAAGAACAGACCCTTAGCCAGCCCTAAAATTTAACCGAGGCAAATCCCTTTATATGAAGGTCCGGTGGCATGCATATCGCGCTCCAACTACAACCCGATTTGTTTTCTACATGCGATTTTGTGTGTTTAAGTGCATTTTTTAGTTCTTTGCAAGACGCCTTTTTCAAGTTCAATGATTATGTTGCGATACTTCAGTTTTTATATGTGAAATATGTACATTCCGAAAATCTACCAAGGCAACTTCCTCGCACAGGAACTGGTCACTTTCAATTTTTGCCTTCAATTATAATAATAGAAGGCAAAAATTAAAAGTGACCAGTTCCTGTGCTTCCTTGTGTATGCCTCTGGCTTTGGACCTGGCAGCATTAGCATAACATGGCAATGTCCAATAACCACTAATGGTGTTATGGTGTTATTTTGATAGCGACAAATTCTGACAATCTTGGTTATGTAAACACAAACCTGCGCTGGGCCTCAGAATTACCCTCCTGCACTGTATTGTGGAGCAATTACCGTTGTTGATGATTTTGGACGACAACCTCACTATTTTGTAAACAAAAACATTTAAATCTACCTATAATATGAATTTACGCGTGTTCTTTTACTTGTAACTTTATCCGACAAAATCATCTCGTGGTAAAATTTGTAGATAGCTCGTTTCCCGCTAGCGAAAAGCTCGTGCGCGATGTCCACACTTCCGGTTAATTGGTTCCCTATTTTTTTTAGACTGCTTCACGGCGCATGTGCCACCGTTTCAATCAAACAGCGTTAATTGTATTGACGGCTGTGTAGCAATCTACACTATGTGATACTATTCCCTGGTGCTGGTATTACGAGCAGATACGTATTTGGGTTGAACAACCAGTGTTCAAAATCAAAATAAAATTAAAAAAATGGCAATGACCTCCTGAATATTAGATAATAGCTTTAATTGTAAGACCCACCTTAGAGTACTGTTCTACCATTTGGAGCTCTCCCACCCAAGAGCACATCAAGAAGGCAACATGGTCCAGAGTCAAGCGGCACGCATCGGCATAGCTACTATTAGGCCATATAGGCCTAGGCCTATACATCAATTTGAAAAATGAAGAAAAAGAATTAATCCAAAAATGCAACAAATACCTGTAATATAAACGGGTCCTGCAAATACTGAAGCCGGAATGGTGGAGGTGGGGGAGAGAGTGTGTGTGTTGGTGGGTGGGGAGGGGTAAGGGTCATGTTAATTCTCAAATTTGTCAATTTGAAAAAAAAGAAGAAAACTTTTGTCAGTTATACGCCAAAACGCATCATTACATACGCCCCCTTACAGAGCCCCACCTACCTCTTCCCCACCCCACCCGACCCCGCCCCAGTTTGTAAGTTTGTCGGACCTATATATGCATTTCAGGTCAGCTACGCCGCTCGCACGGTATATCACCACCGCTATAGAAACATGAGCAGTATCGTATCTATATGATCTATGCTGGAGCACCGTGAATGTAAAACCATGGAGTCACGGAGTTCAGAGAGCCAACACACCATGCTCTTTAAGATCATTCATGGTCAGTTCCTGACACCTACACACTCTCGCACCAGAGCTAATCACTCTGAATTTTACAGTTACCATCTTGCAGCGAAACATTTAGCGTGTTTTCACCCCTCTGTAACAGTGCCTCGTTGGAAAAATCTACCAGCCTCTGTGGTTGAGGCTCCTGATTTGGTATTTTGCAAACATGAGCTTTCCAAAGCTTCATTCTAAACCCAGTCACATGCAGCTAATTGTTAGATTTCTGATGATTCTCGGTGTTATGCTAGGTGGGTGAATTCCCGCAGGGGCCGCTACGGCAACCAGACAGGACTGATGATGAAAGGCAGGGCTGCCATAATAAAATAATGACAGAGCCTGAGAATTTTAAAAAGTGGGATCTTAATGCCCGCGAACACCAACTTTCAAAAAAAAAAAGTAACCGCGCACGCTTTATTAAAAAATATGCACTTTTGTTTAAAAAAAAAGATACCAAAAATGACCAAAATAATAAAGAAAATAATGTATTTATTTTGATCATAGATCTACATACACCTGTACCTGTCCATGGTAACAAGTACATCATTTTAATTTATTTACCACTACAAATATTTTATTTATTTTTTAATTATGAAGAAAAAAATCAACTACTTTTAACTGTTGTTTTAATAGAACAAAAGACAGGCCTTTCATTTCTTGTTTTTCAAAAAGATATCGACATCCTATCGAAAAACAAGAAATGTAGGCAAGTGGATGAGACTATAACGTTATATTAGAATTTTAATGAAAGACATTGGGAAGGGCCGTAACTAATGTTGTAAGAACTTGTGGCCCGACCCATTTGCATACTTTGTTAAAAAATGCAATAAAATAGGTTTAAACCAATGAAAGACAATTTTTAAGGTTTTATTTTTTTATTTCAATAGGAACTGATTTAGTTTATTTTCATCAAAACATGGATATAGGGCCTACAGGTGTATGTAGATCTATGTTGTTACGCACTCAGCTGTCAGGCGCGTAGCTGCCTATACGCGAGTACGCGGCTGAATCCATATGATTCTGACAAAAGCACCTCAGAACGCCCAGAATGCACCAGATTGCACCATTGTTTTCAAAAATTTCAGAGGGGGTGGGGGGGGGGGGGGGGCATGCCCCGGACCCCCTAGCACAATTATGACTCCACATGAATAGAGGGCTAGCTACGTCCCTGGCTGTGAATATATATACTTCTACGAATCAATGCAGAACCGAACAAACACATTTAAAACACTCAATAAATAGTAAAATCACACAGCACACACAAGCTTTCGAAGTTTACGTACAATTAGCAAAATTGTGTCGGTTGCATGCAAAATATATGTACACAAAAATGTTCATAATCAAAAGTAATTATTTTCGCGATGTGAGTGTGCTGACTCAGGTCACAGACCTAACAACAAATAATTATTAAATTATTAATATGTCTGTGTGCTGAGGTCGACTCGTTATCTTTATTTTTGTATCCTATGTTTGGAGTTTGTCCACGGTTGTAGATTACAGTTACATGACTTACCTCCCCTGCTGTACGCATGCGCCATTTGCAGGATGAACTTTCAACTCAATAAAAATGGTGTTGGCGAAAGCACCACCACGGTGTAAGTTTTGTAATTAACAAGTCTAATGTTTAATATTCATTCCTTTATTGAAATGTACTGTAATTCAGACATTCTAAATGACCAGTTCCAGTGACAGGCTCCATTACAATGGTAAAATGTATTTTGAAAGAATCACCGCCATGACGTTTTTCGCGCCATAAAAAAAAATCGCCCCATTTTGGAAGAAACGCTCGACTAAAATAGATATATCGCGCAATACACGAGTATAAACTTATGCAAGCAGTGCTATTCACAGGTTTGGACAGGGACATTCAATATAATAATCACAGATTTGGGTAATGAGATTATATTCTAACGTTAGATAAAGTGCCCGTTTTAAAATCCATCAGTATTGCCTGCCGGGTGGACCATGACATTTTCTGCCTTGTGAACACTCTAGCACCTTGTTATTTGATCTTTACCAAACTTACACTGATTGTTATTATCGATGAAAACTTGGACAAGTCGGGCAGTGAGTAGGGCTGATGGGGTCATTGTCGTACTGGGTACTACAGAAAGGCACCCGGGTACATTTATGTATACAGAAACGTACCCGAAAATCATCGAAATCCAGAAAGGCCCCGAAATATACATAAATGTACCCGAGACAAAATGCATTGTCATAAAATGCGGCTGTTACGCATTCTGTTACTTGACGGAAACAAAACTTTCATTGTTTACAAAGTTTAATAGATGGCTACACAGCGTTTAAATATAACTGTAGATGACGTAGCCATTATGCTTGCTTGTTTGTTTTGTAGGCGTAGCCATTTTCACAGTTTATAGATATCCCGCCACCTTACTTCCTTTATGTAAGTAACGCGTTTGCTTTATGTAAACAATATTGAGTAAAAACCCAATACATGTATATCTTTTTATAAAACGTAGATCAGATGCTTGGCCACGATCGCGGTTGGAATGTGCTTTATTTAGCCGTAATTGTTTGAGTGAAACGGTACATGAGCAGAGAAGCAGTCTATCTTTGACTGTCGCTTGTTTGAGTGAAACGGTACATGCGCAGTGAAGCAGTCTATCTTTGACTGTCGCTTGTTTGAGTGAAACGGTACATGCGCAGTGAAGCAGTCTAAAAGTTTAATCGATTCACTTTTTAAAAGCCGCTCGCAGTTGCCTCCGCTTTAAAGGAATGCACTCAATGCAGTAGGTCTAAATATTTGACCAACTCTTCATGAATTTACTTTTTTGCGCGGGTTTTGATGATTTACAACTTCCTGTTTTACGACAATACATTCTGTATTTTATTACTAACTATGGCAGCCTAAATATGTTTTAAGAATAATAGTGCAATAGTTAATGACAAGATTGTTTAAGTAGTTTTTTATCAAGTTCTAAATTGTTTCAATTCCGCCAATGTGATATTGTTTGTCCGGTTTAGTTTCTGTATATTTGGGGGCTGTTCTGGAATTTAAAAGTTTTCGGGTACATTTCTGTATACATAAATGTACCCCAGGTACCTTTCTGTAGTACCCGATACGACAATGACCCCATCAGCTTGAGTAGGCGGAAGGATATATCCGATCATTTAAAATAGAATGGCTGCATGGATTGACTTCATATTTCGGGAAATTGTTGATGCCCATATCTCAGCCATGATCGTGTATCTAATGCCACACTTATGGCCCTTTGATATTTGAAGATTTGCAGTTTCCTATCATTTAAAAGAGAAAGCATTCATGGATTGACTTCATATTTGGGGATAATGTTTATGGCCAATATATCAGCCAAGTTTGATAACCAGCCAGATCACATGGCCCAAGGATTTCAGAAAATGGACAGTTTTTGTGGTTTCTGCTCAAGCAATCTTAATGAAACAATGCCAGCCAGATCGCAACTATAATGCAACAGTTAATGATATTTATACTCAAATCTTGATGAAACTTTTCCTAAAAAGTTAATTTCAAACCTTGTAGATACATCCAGGTTTGATAACCAGCCAGATCGCACCTATAATGCCAGTGTCATGGCCCTTTGATTTTTAAAAATTGAAGACTTTTGCCTTGCCCATTAAATAACTTTAACATTTGTATTCTAATCTTGATGAAACTTGGGACATTGTTTACGGCAAAACTAGCTCAACCAGGCTTGATAACCAGTCAGATAACACCTATAATGCTGGAGTTATGGCTCTTTGATTTAGTGCTGAAGTGACCTGATACATGAAACTTCTCTTTGCTTCATTTTGATCATGTTTATTATAAAGCTTAATATATGTTGATGGTGATGCTATTATATATATATACAATATGTATACAATAACAGCTTGTAATAATTGAATGCATTTTGTTTAACAGTTGAAGACGGTGCATACTTTTTCATCCGATGAGGATTTCAAGGAGTTTTTGCTGAATTTTCAAAATGACATAACTTCAAACCGAGACTGCAATATTTCGTATGTGTCGTGCTCGGCCGTTTCCAAAGGTCCATTATCATACTCGTTTCCAAATATGTATTCAAACAAGAAACCTAGGGAAATCAGGTATGTAGATGATTGTTTTGAAAGTTGTTGCCAGACAAGAAATGTTCAAAGGCAAGTGAAAGGTTCACACTTTTTATCTATTTAATACTGAAAAAAGCATGGAAAACACTCCAATTGGCCAGTGTCTTGATAGCCCACTGGCAGAGTGGTCTAACGCTGAAGCTCGCAGTAGCATCTGAATCCCACTGCTACCGCATAAGTTTGAGTCTCAGCGGAGGTTTATTATTTTATGTGGGAAAAGCAAAAAGCAGCCTCATGGCCATAATGGTAAGGATGCTGCGTTTGAAACCTCGCCTCTCACCACTACGTTCTCGAATCCCACTGGGAGGTCAGCTTGTCAGTAATAAAGAGTTGATTCTTACTACCGGCGGGAGGTGTACGGTACTGGTCGTACACAGGAAAAAGTGGGTGCTCTGCCACCACCACACAGATATCGATAATCATATATAGCCTAAAATGACGTTAAATGCCATTCAATCAACCAATTATGTGGGAATGTTTGCAATTTTCTTGCAGAAGTTCTATTGTTCTGTTCATGTGTCTGGATTTAGGTACATGCATCCAAGGTCTTCCTCCACCTTTAAGTTATCTGTCCTATATGACCTAAGTGCTGTATAAAACCCAATTAAAAAAATCATAGCATGAGTTCAGACACATTTTAAAAATTAAGATGAGATGTGACAGTGTTGAAATCACAGTGAAAACAAAGTACAGTCGATTCCGTTTAATCGCATATCAGTTAATTGCATATTTCGGTTAATTGCATAAAGTTTTGAAACACAAAACCATACGTATTCTTTTGCATGTAAAAAGAACCGTATAATCGCATAGTATTTGGTCACATTCCGGATAATTGCATAACGAATATCTGGCTAATTGCATACTGAAAGTCAAATTTACCTGTAATTTTCAACAGTTAATTGATTGACGCGGTCACAAAGATATACCCGAGGCAAATTGATTGACAAAAGGTGCTAATTGACTTGCCGAGAGAAAGTTTGCCATTTTGTGCGGCTTCCGTAAAGCTTCCACGCCATGACGATCGCTCACCAATTAGCATACCCAATTTAATAATAAGTTTGTATGCAATGTAAAGCAATGTGTTGTTAATTATTTATTGCTCTCAGTTTGCTAGTGTCAGTAGAGATGCATATGACATTGAGTAGCTCATAGAGGTTACTTAATAAATGAAAATAAAATAAGCTTTTTTGTTATCATCATGGCTCTGTAATTCACACGACAAACCATAGCAAAGCGACGCAGGTTGAAAGTAAACAAATACGCATAAATATTGCATAAAATCTATCAAATAACAGTAAACGCAAAATGAATATGCACAATATTAATCCTATCAAACATCTTACATAGAATTAACTCGCTTTTATGGAGTTTCTGTGTAAGTATTAACAGAACAGTAAAACAAAAGTAGAAACGTGCACCGCTGCATGTACAAAATGTTCAATTTCGGCTATTCGAATACTCCGGTTAATCGCATATATTTTCTTGACAAATGGGCTATGCAAATAACCGAAATCAACTGTATGGGACTTTTTCTAAAATGATCAGCATAACATGATGTTGGTCATTATCGAAAATCATTTTGGTTCAATGTTAAACATGGCTGCCAGTGGCCATCTTTATTTACATGAGTTATATAATAAAAACTTGTAGTGACTACTCCTCTGAAACTACTTGACAGATTTTCATGAAACTTCACAGGAATGCTGATCTAGCTATCAAAACCTATTATGGCTAACATGGCTGCCAGTGGCCATCTTTATTTACATAGAGTTATATAGTAAAAGATTGCAGTGACTACTCCTTCTCTGAAACTGCTTGACAGATTTTCATGAAACTTCACAGGAATGTTGATCTAGCTATCAAAACCTATCAGTTTCAAGGTCATTAACCTCTTGTTTTATCCCCACCCCCAACATATTTCTTTTTGTTATAAAATAACTCTTAAAAGTAGGTACAAAAGTTGAACAGAAAAAGTTGGCAGAACGGCTTCTCCATCTTTGCCCAAATAGCCGAAGTGTAAAAATGACACCTTCTGGAGGCTTGAAGCTATCTATTTCTTTACATCTTCTTTTCTGGTTGCAATACATTTGTCGTTCATTTTTAGCTGGACTTTTCACAGAAAAGGCAAGCTATTCTGCTTGCCCTGGCATCCATGTCGGTGTTCGCGTTCCCGTTAACCTTTTTTGGTAAGCTCATATTTCAGAAACTGCATGACAGGATTCAATGAAACTTCATTTGTTTATTCATTATAGACAGATAGCATGTCACACACAAGTCACATAACTCTGCAACCTTGTTTGTGGAAGTCATGCCTATAACATACTTTATAGGCAATTTCTTGGTCAACCTTTTTCGGTTTAAATCTCATATCATAATGCAGGTCACATAACTCTGCAACCTATTTTGATAAAAGTTCCTTTTTGTACTTAGTCACTTTCTTTGGTAACTTTTTTCGGTAAGGTCCTATGTCAGAAACTGCTTGACAGAAACTTTACACGTATTCACTATCATAAGCCAAACTCATAAAAACAAGTGCCATAAATCTGTTAAAGCAGAAGGACACGGTTTCAAAATATCTATCTGAAATGACCTCATTGTATAGAGTTTCTTTCTAAAGTATTAGGACAGTCAATTTGTAAGCATGCTATTAGGTAGTTTAGTTCAAGCATTGAAGGTAAAACAAGTACAACTAAGTCATATGTAAATATCATCCAATCAGATACTACAATGACATAATTCATTGTGCCAATCAAATCCAATGCCCTGAAGAAAATATTTATTACACTTATGCCAACCAATAGTTCACTTAGTGTTATTGAAAAAGTAGTGATTAACATGCTTGAGAATTTTGTTGACTGAAAATAATTAATTTTTTGGCTCAAGTCCTGATTCTGTAAAAGCCAAAAGTTCAAAAATCCAATTTGATAATTTCATTGCATTTGGCACCATGGATATATCCAGAAGGGGCCCTGCAATAATAAACCACAATGTTAATGCTTTTAATCTCAGCTGAGCCGAAGGCTCAAAGTGAGCAATTGTACCTCTTTTTGTTCGTCCGTGCATCTGTCATCCATCCACCATTAACTTTTGCTTAAATGACTTCTCCGCATAAACCGCTTGGATGATGTTGACCAACCTTCACATGGATGATCCTGAGGTTAATGGCTGTCAAGTTTTTTTAAATTAGGTCAACGCAACATCCAAGATGGCCACCATTACTATTCAAAGTTGAAACCTTAAATCTTCTTTTCAACAACCAATGAACAAATTTCGACAGTTTTTAGCTCGACTGATCAGAGATCAGCAGAGCTTTTGCCGTGGTGCGGCGTCCGACGTCCGTCCGTCCGTCCGTTTGTCCGTCCGTCTGTCTGTCCGTAAACTTTTATTTGTAGCGACTTCTCTGAAACTACTGGATGGATATTCATGAAACTTTACAGAAATGTTGCCCATAAAGTCTAGTTGATCCTTGCAAAAATTCATGCTGATGTGAAATCCAAGATGGCCGCCAAAGCTAAAAATAGAGTTTTAAAATACAAGTTTGTAGCGACTACTTCTTGTAAACTGTTAGTGATATAGATATGGGATTTTTCTAAAATGATCAGCATGACATGATGTTGGTCCTTGTCAAAAATTGTTTTGATTCGACGTTAAACATGGCTGCCAGTGGCCATCTTTGTTTACATAGATTTATATAGTAAAAACTTGTAGCGACTACTCCTCTGAAACTACTCGGCGGATTTTCATGAAACTTTACAGATCTGCCAGAAATTCAAGATGACCGCCAAGTTAAAAATAGATTTTTAAAAAATAAGTTTTTTGTAGTGACTACTTCTTGAAAACTCTTAAGTAATATTGATATGGGACTTTTTCTAAAATGATCAGCATGACATGAGGTTATCCGAGTCGAACATTATTTTGATTCGACTTTAAACATGGCTGCCAGTGGCCATCTTTGTTTACATAGAATTATATAATTAAAACTTGTAGCGACTACTCCTCTGAAACTACTTGACATATTTTCATGAAACTTCACAGGAATGTTGCTCTTGATGTCTAATTGATCCTAGCAAAATTTCAGGTCGGCCGGAAATTCAAGATGGCTGCCATGGCTAAAAATAAATTTTCAAAAAACAAGTTTGTAGCGACTACTTCCTGAAATCAAAATCAAAGTAGAGCTTCAAGGTCATTGACCTCTTGTTCTTTATTAATGATTGCCAACCTTTGTACTATCAAGTTTGTCAAATGAATTTCCTGGGGTCAACAATGGCCATACCTCGGTGCCAAAAATGTGTGTATAGATTTTGCTGTTACTAAAAATAGAAAAATGGTTTCAGCTAAATAACTTTTGTTAGTAAAGATATTGTGACAAAACGTGCTGTGTAGGTAGCTTAATATATGGAAATGTGACGAAACTGCTGTGTAGGTAGCTTATATGGATCGCCTTTGAGGTCACCGGGTAAAGGTCATGTCACTGTTACTAAAATAGAAAAATGGTTTCCGCGGAATAACTTCAGCTAGAAGTGAGATATTGAAGTGAAACTTGGTGTGTAGGTAGCTTATATGGAAAGAAATATTGGAACAGAACTTTGTAGAAAGCTTATGGAAAATCTTTTTTTTGTGGAATTTCCACAGTTCTTGTATTTTCTGAAACCAGTTAATATACACATACTGAGCATAAATACACTTACGGTGCATGCACAGACAAATACAACCATCTAGATAGCATTTGCTCCGACCCCTGGGGACATAGCCACTGGGTCATAAATTCCAAAAAGTTAATCTCCACCCTGTAAACATATATAAACTTATATGGCATGAACAGACAGATACAATCATCCAACCAGCATCAGCCCCCAGTTTCATACTCACCACTGGGTAAATAGCCCATGGGTCATAACTTGGAAACAGTTTAGATCCCAACACTATAACCATATATACCCTTACTGGACATGAACAGATACAACCATCCAACCAACATCGACCCTGGGGTCCATCCCCACCGTTAGGGAAATAGCCCATGTGTCATAACTATGAAACCATTGAGATCCCCAGACTATGACCATATATACACTTATTGGGCATGAACAGATGGTCCATCACCTCTGCTCTGAAAATAGCCCCTGGGTCTTAATTTGGAAACCATTGAGATCACCACCCTGTTACCATATATACATTTACTGGGTTGAAACACTTTAAGGCAGACGTGGAAATTTGCAATGACTTACCATCGACTGCGTGACCTAATTCTGGTATGAAATTATAATGTTGTGTTTCTTTTTCCATCTTTGCAAAAATCATCATGTGAGCGATACAGGGCCATTTTGGTCCTCTTTTTAGAGAAAAATAAACAAATTCATTGTGTCCTTCAAATTTGCTGTAAGAGCTAGGTGTTTGGCATTGTGTCCTGCACAGTTGCTATTAGTGCTGGGTGTATGATATTTTGTCCTTCACAGTTGCTATCAGTGCTGTGCGTATGACATGGTGTCATTCATAGTTGCTATTAGTGCTGGGTGTGTGACATTGTATCCTGCACAGTTGCTATTAGTGCTGGGTGTTTGACATTGTGTCCTTCACTGTTGCTATTAGTGTTGGGGGTATGACTTTGTGTCCTTCACAGTTGCTATTAGGGCTGGATGAATGACATTGTGTCGTTCACTGTTTCTATATTTTGCTGTGTGCATTTCGTATACAAAACACAACTAAACCCCATTGAGTTATCCTAATATTTTATATAAAAACATTTAACTAATTTCATTTTTAGCTCGACTGATCAGAGATCAGCAGAGCTTATGCCGTGGTGCGGCGTCCGTCGTCCGTCTGTCTGTCTGTCTGTCCGTCTGTCCGTAAACTTTTTTTTGTAGCGACTACTCCTCTGAAACTACTGAATGGATTTTCATGAAACTTTGCCCATGAAGTCTAGTTGATCCTAGCAAAAATTCATGTTGATGTGAAATCCAAGATGGCCGCCAGATCTAAAAATAGGTTTTTAAAAAACAAGTTTGTAGCGACTACTTCTTGAAAACTATAAGTGATACTGATATGGGACTTTTTCTAAAATGATCAGCATGACATGATGTTGGTCCTTGTCGAAAATCGTTTTGTTTCGACGTTAAACATGGCTGCCAGCGGCCATCTTTGTTTACATAGAGTTATATAATGAAAACTTGTAGCGACTACTCCTCTGAAACTACTTGACGGATTTTCATGAAACTTCACAGGAATGTTGCTCGTGATGTCTAATTGATCCTAGCAAAATTTCAGGTTGGCCGGAAATTCAAGATGGCCGCCACGGCTAAAAATGATTTTTCAAAATACAAGTTTGTAGCGACTACTTCTTGAAAACATAAGTGATATTGATATGGGACTTTTTCTAAACTGATCAGCATGATATGATGTTGGTCCTTGTCAAAAATTGTTTTGATTCAACGTTAAACATGGCTGCCAGTGGCCATCTTTGTTTACATAGTGTTATATAGTAAAAACTTGTAGCGACTACTCCTTTGAAACTACTTGGCAGATTTTCATGAAACTTTACAGGAATGTTGCTCTTAATGTCTTATTGATCCTAGCAAAAGATCCACAGCTAAAAATAGATTTTTAAAAAAGAAGTTTGTAGCGACTACGTCTTGAAAACTATAAGTGATATTGATATGGGACTTTTTGTAAAATGATCAGCATGACATGATGCTTATCAGAGTCAAACATTATTTTGATTCAACGTTAAACATGGCTGCCAGTGGCCATCTTTGTTTACATAGAGTTATATGATGAAAACTTGTAGCGACTACTCCTCTGAAACTACTTGACGGATTTTCATGAAACTTCACAGGAATGTTGCTCTTGATGTCTAATTGATCCTAGCAAAATTTCAGGTCGGCCGGAAATTCAAGATGGCTGCCATGGCTAAAAATAGATTTTCAAAATACAAGTTTGTAGCGACTACTTCTTGAAAACTATAAGTGATATTGATATGGGACTTTTTCTAAAATGATCAGCATGATATGATGTTGGTCCTTGTCAAAAATTGTTTTGATTCAACATTAAACATGCCTGCCAGTGGCCATCTTTGTTTACATAGAGTTATATAGTAAAAACTTGTAGCGACTACTCCTTTGAAACTACTTGGCGGATTTTCATGAAACTTTACAGGAATGTTGCTCTTAATGTGTAATTGATCCTAGCAAAATTTCAGGTCGGCCAGAAATTCAAGATGGCCGCCACAGCTAAAAATAGATTTTTAAAAAAGAAGTTTGTAGCGACTACGTCTTGAAAACTATAAGTGATATTGATATGGGACTTTTTGTAAAATGATCAGCATGACATGATGCTTATCAGAGTCAAACATTATTTTGATTTGACGTTAAACATGGCTGCCAGTGGCCATCTTTGTTTACATAGAGTTATATGATGAAAACTTGTAGCGACTACTCCTCTGAAACTAATTGACGGATTTTCATGAAACTTCACAGGAATGTTGCTCTTGATGTCTAATTGATCCTAGCAAAATTTCAGGTCGGCCGGAAATTCAAGATGGCTGCCATGGCTAAAAATATATTTTCAAAATACAAGTTTGTAGCGACTACTTCTTGAAAACTATAAGTGATATTGATATGGGACTTTTTGTAAAATGATCAGCATGACATGATGTTAGTCCTTGTTAAAAATCATTTTGATTCGATGTTAAACATGGCTGTCAGTGGCCATCTTTGTTTACATAGAGTTATATAATAAAACTTGTAGCAACTATTCCTCTGAAACTACTTTACGGATTTTCATGAAACTTCACAGGAATGTTGCTCTTAGCAAAATTTCAGGTCGGCCGGAAATTCAAGATGGCCGCCACGGCTAAAAATCATTTTTCAAAAAACAAATCTGTAGCGACTACTTCCTGAAATCAAAATCAATCAGTAGAGCTTCAAGGTCATTGACCTCTTGTTATTTTCATAGGAAACAAAAGCTGAAAGAAGTTCCTGTATATATTTAGCTTTCCCCTTGTAACATCTTAAAGGTCTGAGAACCTCTTATTTAAATTTCTTCTGTATTTCAACTATATATGTGAACCCTCTTATGTTCGTATACTAGTGTTGAAGTCAGCCTTGTTTTTTTTATCAGCTGCTGCCTTTGAAGACTTGGTTGTATTACCAACAAAGATTCTGCGGTTACTAAATATGTTAACAGAAGAGGATTTACAGTGTTCTGATGAGGAATTTACAGGTATGATTTGTCTGTCTGTCTGTCTGTCTGTTTGTCTGTCTGTCTGTTTGCCTGTCTGTCTGTCTGATGCGACCATTACACCATTAAAGCTGCTCTATTGTACACATAGTCATCTGAACTATGTTTGTTTCGCCATTAGTCGGATATATGATTTATTATAGCTCCCCCACACAAAGTGTGGTAGGGAGCCATGTTGATTTTGTGCTTTCTGTCTGTATGTCTGTCTGTCTGTGTGTGTGTGGGTCTGTGTCACAAATGATGTCCGATCAATAATTAGAGAATGGTTGGACCTACGGTCCTCAAACTGGGAAGGATGGTTGGTCATGACAAGTAGATGACCCCTATTGATTTTGGGGTCACTAGGTCAAAGGTGAAGGTCACGGTGACTTTATCAAAACGATGTCCGATCAATAACTAGAGAATGGTTGGAACTAGGGTCTTCAAACTTGGAAGGATGGTTGGTCATGACCAGTAGATGACCCCTATTGATTTTGGGGTCACTAGGTCAAAGGTCAAGGTCACGGTGACCTTGACTATCAAAACGATGTCCGATCAATAACGAGGCAATGGTTCACTAGGTCAAAGGTCAAGTTAAAAAATATAAGGTCATCTTGGTCACTAGGTCAGTCACAATGGAGTTTTTAGAGTCATTTCAGAGTGTGGCAACTGTTTTAAAACTGCTGTTACTGCTGTAAAAACATTGCAAGTATTTAGTAAATGTTATTATTATTTCATAGTCTCCTTGTGTTTTACTTTTTCCTGCCTTACTTTCATGGGGCAAGGGGGCTTGGTTTTAGAGTCAAACGTCAATGTCACAGGGATATTGCATATCAAAACGATCTCTGATCAATAGAGAACGGTTGGACCTAGGGTCGTCAATTTTGTCTGTTCGGGCGAGTGGGGGAGCCATACGTTTTTGTCCCATGGACAAGAACAATTTCTAGTTTGACTTTAATTTTCAGAAATTGTAGACGACATAAAAGACGAGTGTTTAAGGCACGGTGATATTGATTGTGTTGATGTTCCTAGACAGGGAGATGGCAGAGGAAAGGTAAAGTATATGATTTATTTGAGATTGATTATACTCCCGCTTCCATATTCTATTGTGTTGACGTGCCGTAAAACGCCATTCGTTCATTTACAGCTATAAGGAATCACGCTGTCCATAACATCCCGACGTGTAACACGGTCTTATTGCGTCTTGTAGCGTCCCTTAACACATTTGTAGCTAAACTTTTTCAAAGAAAAAAAAGAGCTATTGTCATCACTTGATCGTGGTTGTCTGCATCGTCGTCTGCGTCCGGTTAAAGTTTTATATGTAAGCTTGTATCTCCAAAACTACTTTACATAATGGATTGAAACATTACACATGTATTAGTCATCATTAGACAACATCATAGAGCCATGTTCTACAACTTTTGCTTTTATTTTAACAGAAGATTGGCCCTTTTTTACTTAGAAAATTTGGTTAAAGTTTTGTTAGTAAGCGTGTTTCTCTGAAACTTCTTTACATAATGGATTAGAACTTCACAGATGTATTCAGCATCATTAGACAACATCATACAGCCAGGTTCTATAACTCATGCTTTTATTTTAACCAAATTATGGCCCCTTTTATACTTAGAAAATTTGGTTAAAGTTTTTGTATGTAAGCTTGTTTCTTGAAAACTACTTTACATAATCAGATAATGGATTGGAACTTCACGCATGTATGTAAGCTTGTCAACTTTGTCTTTCTTTAATTTAAATGTTTCATTATATTTTAAGATCTTAAAGAATTCAATGACACGTCACACATGCATTCACTTTCATATAAAGAATTCAGAGACAAGTGCCATTAAGCAGAATTATGCCTTTCAACTTAGTTTCCTAATAAATAGACAAAGCTTTAAAAATCGAGCGTCTGCACCGACGGGCGGTGCTTCTTGAAATTACTTGCGTTGCTCAAACAGTTTTGAATGGTTTGTTCCCAAACTTCATATACACATAACAACTGATGACCCTTTGCCTCTCTACTCCATCCATTGTTGATTGCCTAATTTATTACAGGATTATGGCCCTTTGTTTGACTTGAATTTAAGCATGGTATTCATCACCTTGAGTGATAGATCTAGTTATTTAAAGGGGTTATTTTAAAGGGCTCTGAAAAACTTGAAAAAAACTGAAATACCATGAAAAATATAGGGGATATGATGACCTATTAAATTTGCAAAGAAATATAAATGGAGGCGGCCATCTTGGAACCGTATACCGTATATGACATATTGACAAAATGTCTTTTAAAGTAAAGAAAACCACTCCGTATGAAAAATAAGCATACAGTTTATACATTTTAAATTGTAATTTTTTAATCAATTTGCAGTGATTTTCTTTGCTTTAAAATGTATTTTGTCAATATGCCATATATGGTAAAAAGGTGTGATGATGTCATCATTCCAAGATGGCCGCCTCCATTTATGTTCTTTGCAAATTTTCCATAGGTCATATCTCCTTTATTTTTCATGGCATTTTGATAATTCTTCCAGTCTTTTTTCAAGTTTTGCGGAGCCCTTTTAAATAAATTGTGTTTGAAAATAGTGCATCAACGACTTTAATGACACCTTGTTTCATACTATAATCAAGCCTATCTATAACAGCCACCTAAGGATAAGAGGAAATGTGGCCATGAAAGAGAGACGCTTGTTCTACTGAGGCTAACAAATGAGACCAAACAAACAAAATCCAAATTTTCATTTTTAGCTTCCAGGGTTTTCAAGGGGATGTATGCCCACACATAACATTTTCATTTTCTCATTTTCTGTGCATACATCATAAATTTCTTATTTACCATCTATTGTTCAGTATTGTTCAGTATATGTACATTACATGGTCCCACCTTAATTAATTCCATTAAGCGATGGAAAAGCTTACTTTAGTAAGATTTTATAACCTTTAAAATTACCTATTAAATGTTTTAATTTTACAATATGCAAAATTGTTAAGCCAAAATTAAGGTTTTATTTCTTACCCCAGCCAACCCCGTTTTCGCTTCTTGGAGCAGGGGTTGGGTGGGGATTGAAAGTTAATACTTGGACCACGTAATGTAGTTAACACAATATAATATTTTCTCTAGCAAGGATGAAACAATAACCATTTCTATTTTGAAGTTTCACAATTATTTCTAATTTAATTTTAAAGGTGGAGTTGTATTTATTTTCTAGGTCTATGTAAGGTACCAGCAAGCATCCAGTGCAGAAACTGCCTTTCGAAAGTTGAATGGACGAATATTTAATGGAAACGTTGTGTTCACTACATACTATCCAGTATGTAGGTTTGACAATGGACTATATTCCTGATAAAGCTTACAACGGACAATATTCCTGATATTTAATAAATTTATATAATTTTTATTTTTCCAACATTCATGTGGTTTAATTCTAAACATATCTTCAGTAATGTGGAATGTAGCTTATGTAATACTTTGTATAGATTTAATATATAATTTAAATACATGTATATTAATGAAATAATTGTATACATACATGTATATATTATTAGTTTTATTGTGTCGCCTGCGTGATCCCTTAGTGTCTGCCATGCTATGCAGGTGACACAATAAAACTTATTATATATATGTATACATTTATTTCATACAACGGACCGTCGTCGTCCGTCGTCTGTCACACTTTAACCTGCAATCAAACCTTGGCCATAACTTGAAAAGTATTTGACATATGTTCATGGAACTTAAAACACATGTTCATCTTAACCTAAGGAATGCTGCTTTTACACATGTCCAATAACTCTGACTTGCATTTTGACAAAGTTTGCCCCTTTCATAAACCTTTAACCTGCAACCTAACCAGGCTCATAACTAGCCATAACTTAAGAAGTATTTGACCTATGTTCATGAAACCCTCACACATGTTTTCATCTTACCACACAGCATATTGTGACCTATGATCAATAACTCTGACTCATTTTGACAGAGTTATGCCCCCTTTTTATAAAACTTTAACCTGCAACCTAACTTCGTTCATAACTTGGCAAAATATGACCTAGCGCATGAAACTTTATACAGTTCTGAAAATTGATAAAGAGGATAGGATGTAAAGTAAAATGTTCAAAGTGTCCAATTTCTTTTGCAACTGAGTGTATATATAATATTATATTAATATAATTACTTTTAAAATTCCATTTAATATACCAGACTCTACTTATCTTTTTTCCACACACTATATCTCTCTGAAGCAGCTATCACCAATCAAGTTTAGTTATGACAATGGATTCTACTCTTCCCAACTTTGCTCTTACCTAGAAATAATGGTTGGGAATGTGAGAACACACCGAATATTTCCATGAAGGACGTATTGGCAAACAATACATTGCTGTTTAAAGGGACACCTCAAACTTGAAATATTTTATCAGTCTTTAATATTAACTCACCAATTTATTAATAAAGTATTATTTTCACTTTAAACCTGCTTGCATCGATTTAAAATTAAAGGTAAAGGTAATAAAATTTGAAGTTTGCTTTGATATTCTACCATAGGTTTGACAAGAGATATATAAATGCTCTACTGACAAGGAAATGACAGACTTGTGACAGCCAGTCTGCAAAAGGGGCCAATTTATTTTTATTGATATATATATATATATATATATATCATATAATGAAAACTGGTTGAGGTTATTGCCTTGAGGCTCCGGCTATGTTTATCCCGGACTCAGAAAGCTGCTATGAGTGTTGGACTGTGTATCAACATCATTTTACTGTTTATAAAACAACTGTATTCTTGTAAGAATATCAGGACGCAGTCATATTGGTATACAGGCATTTTATGGGTCTTCTACTACTTGAATTAGGTATCAATTTCAGGCATACAGTCTATACATCTTTCTCAGCATACGAATACAGCTGGTTCCAAATCGTTATCGTCACTGATTATTGATTGGTGTTAAACTTTATTAAAGGGACAAACGGCAATCCCATTAGTTTTTCTACATAATTTGCATTTGTTCAATAATTAATATTATTTATAAGAATAATATAAAGGGAATTGTATTTGAATATTACTAACTGTTTGTGTTTAAAGCTATATATGTATCTCTTTTTGGTGCTGTCTGATTTTAAAATAAGCAGCACCTCTTCAATCATTAAACAGAGTTGATGAAACTTTAACTGAAGCATCTTCTAACGAGTTTGAATAGGTCTGCTCCACTGCTACTTATTCTCATGAACTACTGATCAGATTTCAGTAATAACAGACATCTAACATTAAACCCTTTCTTCTAACGTAAATTTACATTGCTAAACTGAGATTACCTTTACAGACGCTCCAATTTCTATTATATTATCATTAAGTTGTCTTTTTGTTTATAACTATGATCATTTACCAATTCTTCATATTCTAACCATGATCTTTTCCTAATTCCTCATATTCTAATCATGAAACAACATTCTATTTTGTGATCCATTACACATACTATTTCACTGAGATGTCTATCATATTCATATTATAACATTATACAACACGGATGCCAAAATTAAACACATGTTCATTTTGTCCCATGATGACTAGTTTACCTAGTGCTCAAATCGTTCATGACAAATGTGCTCTGATTGCTGACAATTACAAATAAATAAATTCAAACATATACACACTGTTCGTTTATTTTTTTATCATATTCGCGATAACCACGATTTGTTGAAATAGGAATATTTCCACTACATTGAACATTCAATATAACAATATAACATATACAATGGGTGTGGATATAGCATTATATAGATCACGTATTGGTCTACACAGGGACAGAGGTATGAGAATACATACATTGAATAGGAGCCCTGTTTATACTCCAGATACGCCACAGACAGACATTCACTTTCGTCTGTTTCTTACTTGTATTGTAATAGGATCGATCTTGTTAATCACACGCACGCTTCTGGAAGTAAATAAGAATCTCTTGCTCTTGGATGTTAATGTTTTCTATATACACGACACATATTATGCATGTATGGTGGGCAGTGAGTGACAACACAGCTCACGATTTGGTACCTCAACCGGAACGAGCATTGCAACAGAGAACGAATACTCTGGCTTTTCGGAACGAATCCTAGTGCTATCCTCGGACATTGAACTTAATCCTGGGCCTACCACGTCTAGTAAAAAGAGCACAGAAGACCAAGATATGCTGAAAAGTATTTATAACAACACTACATCGATGAAAAAGGATATGGATGTTGTTAAAAACAACCTAGATACGGTCTTTAATGAAGTAACATCAATTAGACTCGATATGAACATGATCAAGAAAAATGTAAAAAGTATTGAAACTAAACAATCAGATTTCAATTGCAGGTTAAGTGAATTAGAAACTAAATTTAAAATTCTAGACGAAGATAAAAATGTTCTGCAAATGGATATTATTGAGCTAGATAGGTTGTATGAAAATAAATGCGATCATGTAAAACAACTCGAAGACGATCTTGACAGACTTGAAGTCGAAAGTAAAAAAAACACCGTACGGATTTTTGGACTGGAAGAAAAGCCGTTTGAAGATGAATCCCGAGCGTAACAGACTGTGATAGATAACGTGCTATGTATTGGTTGTCCGGACGAAACATGGGAAACACGCGACATCGACAGTGCCTTCCGTGTGGGCTATACCAAAACCAACCAACCAAGAGCTATGTTAGTCAAACTAACTCACACGAATCACTGTCGCAAGCTTTTTAATGGCAGAGATAAACTTCGCGAACATGGTATAAGAATAGCACATGACTTAACACAACGACAATATGGAAAGCTAAAAGACTTGAACGCCCGTGGGAGAAAAGGTTACTTTTATAAGGGTAAGTTGATAACCTTAGAAACATCAACTCAGAACACAACACGACACGAGCGTACCTTTAAACAGGCAAAACGACGAACAAAGCCACACCTCACAGAAAATGAACAATATGCAAACACTGGTGAATAACACATGGACGATACAGTGCACGGGATCGATGAATATGTAGACAATACAGACGTGAATACCGAGACAAATGCAAGTGGAGGCAGATAGGGGGCACGGTCAAGGCCATAACATTCTTAATGGATCATTAAAATATGTAGTTTGGAACATTGAAGGGCTTCTCTCAAAATTAGAATTTTGTGATTTTAAAGAACATATCAGTTGATTTGATGTTATAGGTTTTGTCGAAACATGGGTTACCAATATAGAAACTGTTAACCATATATTTGATAATTTCATGTGTTATTTTTGCTCAGCTAAAGCTTCAGATAGAGGTGGGCGATCCATGGCAGGTATAATTGTATATATACGAAACGAATTAGTACCGTTTGTAAGAAGAATATCTCATGAATGTGAGCAGTATTTTTCTGCTTTTTGACAGCAGTGCTTGATTTGGCAAAGGATGTGTTATTTGTTTGTACCTATCTACCTCCAAGTTGCTCACCATTTTATAAAGATAAACCATTCAAGGGTGTAGAACTTTTAGAAAATAGTATTATAAATGCTGAATGTAATCTTAATGAAGTTCATATTTTAATTGCGGGAGACCTGAATGCCTGAACAGCTAATGAACTAGATTATATACCGTATGAATTTGATATTCCAGAATTGGAAGAATTCAACGTTATGATAAATAACCATATAAATATGCCAAGATATTCTTGCGATAGTACCATTAATAGTTGTGGCAGGGAACTTATTAATTTTTGTAAAGCATATGCCTTATATATTCTAAATGGGAGGTGTGGAAAAGATAAAGAAATAGGTAACTTTACATATGTCTCTTCCATAGGTTGTAGTGTCATCGATTATTTTATAACTGATTAAACAGTGTTTGACATTATACAATCATTTGAAGTAGACAAAAGAACAGAATCTTAACATTTCCCCATAAGCATTGAAATAAAAAGTAATTTAAATATCACAAGTGATAATGAGAAAAGCGAAGACGAATCTGAAGAAACATATAGATATATATTTAAGAACGACAACAATGACGAGATAAGAGATAATATGGATATATATATGAAATGCGATGACTATCTAGATTTAGAAAACTATATTAGTAACCATAACATATCCATAAACAATATTTTAACCAGGTTCACAGATATGATATATATGTCGATTGATACATGCAAAGTAGTCAATAAAGTTAATAAACATAAACATAGCCAACCGGATTGGTTTGATAATGAATGCAAAATCCTGAAAAAGGAAAAGTATAAACTGTTGCATAAATATCGACACAATAGGACAAAACAAAACCTCGACAATTATATTACGACAAGGACAACATTTAAAATTACATGCAAAAAAAAGCAAGAAGATAAAAATAGGGCTTTCCCCTAAAAGCCAAACAACTCCTTTTTTGGTTAAAATGTTTATTAAAGTAAGGAAAAAAACATCATTAAAAACAGAAATAAATTTGTGATGGGTTTTGCCGGACATACTGAATGAAACCTATATGCATAAAACTCTTCTTGATATACGTGTTTAAAGTCGGGCAATATTTTGTGAGATTTTTGCACTGTGCCACCTGAAATATAGATATCTATTTGTTATTGAGGTCTGTGTCATATTTTATAATTACAAAAAAATGAAGTTGTCTTAAAGCAGCTATCCCGCCAACAATAGCAAAATTTTACAATATATATACTGAACCAAAAAAGTTTAGCACGACTTTTTAGAGACACAGATTAAAGATATGAACATTGATACAATTGTTTGAATATATTAGAAATGCTAGGTAAGGATGAGATTTTTCAAAAAAATGTGTTATTTTATTATTTTTTAAGTGAAGTATCAGAACACGGACATATTAATAAATTTGTTATTAGGTCTGTGATCAGAATTACCTCCCGTATATTAAAAACAACTTATTTCATTATACAAACGTATTGCTTTTAAAAATCAGTATGGATTGAGCTTTCTACAGGAACCGTACTTATCATCAGGAGCTCCCTCTCCACACCATCTATGAGTGATTTCATGCCTTTACTTCCAGACTACAAATAATTGTATTCATTTATTTTTATTTGTAAAGGTATGTCAGTATTGCCGTAATAAAATAATTATTAATATGACTGTACAGAGAGCTATATCATCATGAACAAAGACTGCAGAATACCATGTAGGGAATTAAACACTTTATTTATATTTATATACGTTGTATTTTAAGTATATTACGTCTATTATATGAAACGTTTGTAAAGTTACACATGTCTCTATAATAAACAATTTTAAAGTTTGTTTTCAAGTCCTTACTTACTTACTTATATTTCAAAATTAAATGTTTATTTCCTAATCCATTGTGTTAAAGGGACCAGAGGCGATCTGTATCAGTACTTGGTATCAATACGCATACAAGAGAAAACCAATAAAATTATTATAGTCTTAAAGGGACACATGGAAATATTTGATTAAAGTATAAAAATATATATATTATAAATTGTTAATTAGCTTGTCGCCCATTATTATTTCAGATCGCTTCCAATCCCTTTAAATTGGCTCAGTGTTTACATGTCTTTACCTGCTTCAGTCTCTCAAGTCCCATGAGATAGTCAAAGGAACCGTCATCTGTACTACGACACTGGGTGAAAATGTAGCCCATTTTAGTGTTCTGCCATAGCTTACGTTCAGGTTCATCTATGTTCTGGCATCGAAAGTGTACCCATAGCTTACAGGTCTGCATAATAATAATAATAATAATACTCTGTAGCTTAATTATATGTAATGTATGTATGTATGTATGTATGTCTTTAAAGAAATAAAGTATAATAATCATAATAAAATAATAACAAAATTGATAATAAAAAAAATAAAAAATAGTATAATAATAATATTTTATTAAATGTATAAACTAGTCCAAATAATAATAATTAACCGAATATATGTTGACAGTATCCAGATAGTATATGATTACATAATTGATCCCAAGCTAACAATAATTCAGGTTGTTGAAAGTTTGTACAACAAGCTGAAAAATTAAATGTGAGTGAATATTGCCGGAGATAAGAAACGTATATATTTAGTCGTGATTGTATTGCAGAAATCATAATCAACAATTTCTAACCATGGCGTATGCAATATTTGGAGACAGTTATATCCGGAGACTGGACAAATACACAAATGGACGAATGCATTGGAGATATGAGTGCAAATTCTTTGGAGTATCCGGCATGTCGACGACAAAAAAGATTCAACCTATGTTTGATAGACTACTTTCATCTTGTCCACGGTAAGTACTTGTAAGAAACTCTAATTTTACCTTTAAGATGGTTTGCAACAGGGAAAATCTTCCGATTTGAGAACCTGCGTATTACATTACTCGCGTTTAGCACGTTGATATCACAGCACGTGTCATTATAATGCCGTATGTATTAAATCATTCACTTATTGATTTTTTAAATGCAGATACGTGACTGTTAAATGTATTTAGATAATATGTAATATTACCGCAATAAATACTTTTCTATAAATATTTTAAAATAAACTTATTTAATGTAACATACTAAAATATGTCAGCGAAAATCTTAATTATGACATGAGAACCTGTGTATTACATCACTCACGTTTAGCACGCGCAACCCGTTGACATCGCAGCACGGGTCATAATAATGTATGTGTATATGCATTGTATTTACATGATCTATTTATTTAAGAATTTTTTTAAGAAAATTAAAATTATAATATTCGAAAACATGAATTATTACAATAATAAATACTAGTCTACATATATTTTCAGGTATGTTTTCCTTAATGTTGGAGGAAATGACATTGACGCATCCTGCAACCCACATACTATATTCATGAACATTGTGAACATTGTTCAGGACTTGGAACATTCTGGTGTTGAGAGGGTGTTTGTGGCCAGTATTATCGAAAGAGGTTCGTTTCCAAAATGGACTGGGATGAATCAAAAGACATTCAACAAAATAAGAAGATCGGTGAATGAAAAACTCCGCAAACATTTCAAGGGCGACTATGTGGATGTAGCCAAACGTCTTATATACCCACGACATTATGACAAAGACAACGTGAACCCAGGATTCGAGGAAGGTGGACTTAAAGTGTTGATGCATACTATTCGAAAGAATTTCAACAAAACATTGGGATAAATGTCATTAATGAATATACATAAATATGCATGTACATTATATATATATCAATTAAATAGTTTGCGCTTCTATAATAAAAGGCTGATTGCAATTAATCTAGTTTTATATGTTCGTCCCTCTAATACTGTATTAAATACGGAACACAACTGTTATTGTGCATATATGTGAAATGTATCATAATCAATTTACAAAACATAGAAAATATTGCTGATTCAAACCAAAGATAAAATCACTTACCTCACAAAAGATGCAGTTAGTCTTACAGTTATCCAAACACACTGGACAAGAACACTTTCCCATTTTGACAACACAACACTATTTAGTGTAATAATGTGGCACGTTTTACATGAAATGAATATAACGTAATAGTGAAAATTCATAGATTACAAAAATATATTTCAGAACAGAACAGAACAAATCTTTTATTATATACAGTCTCAGGTAACATGGGTTACAACAAGAGAGAAAGGTACATTACATACATACAAATGGTACAACTAAACTGTATACAAGGATCAGTACATATGTTAAATGTGAAGGGGGAAAGCATTATCAATAAAATACGTCTCATGTACGACGTTACTTGGCATTTTGTAAAAGAATTCTGACGAAGACACTTAGTTTTTTTTGGACTTTGACTGCGGGATGGGTTAAAAGCTCCTTGTATTTAATGACATTCGTGTGCTGATAGAAATAACGCGGTATGTAATGTTTGCGCATTTGATCAAAATGTGGACATTTTAATAAGTAGTGGAATTCGTGACCTGTGTCGGAATCGCAAAGTGTACAACGTCTATAAATATAATTGCTTCTTGGTAATTTAAGATATTAGGTTATCTTTAAAAAGGTTGTAGTTTTTCCCTTTCGACGAATTTTGTAAGTCTGATCTCCAAGATTGTGTAAACTGGTCAACTAGCGTTTGTTTAATTGAGAGGTGAATGCTACTATGTTGTAATGTATTGCGGTTTGTCCATTTATCTGAATTGCCGGTTTTACTGAGAATGGATTGGATGTGTTTTAACCACTTATATTCGTAATTTTCAGTGTTATCCATTGATTTATAGCAGACGAAACGTAGCTTTGATTGGCTTCCAATGATAAGTTTGTTCCAGAATTTTATCATACGGGTTTGTATAGTTATAGCAATTGGATGTCTACCTAGTTCTGCATACAACATATACGAGGGAGTGCTTTTTTTGCTATTTGTAATTATTTTCAAAAAATCTGTATGTATACGTTTTATGATGTCTACATTTTCGAATCCCCAGACTTCGCAAGCATATGTTAAGATCGGTAATATTGTATGGTCAAACAATTTTAGTTGGAGATCTAAGGGGAGGTCTAAATTATTAATTCGTCTGTAAAGTAAAAACATTGCTTTTTTGGCTTGTTCAACAAGATGTTTTCGTGTATTAAGGAAGCTTCCAGAGCTAGAGAATATGACACCTAGATATTTATACTTGTTTGTGAGTTCTATTTCATCTGGTCCGAGTTTAAATGAGAATCGTGCCGTATTGCGAGCACCGAATACAATAATCTTTGTTTTGCTCGTATTTATATTCAATTTCCATGTTTCGCAATATTCATAAAAAAGTTGGAGGCATGATTGGAAACTTGTAGAGTTGTCAGAGAGGATAATAGTATCGTCTGCATATAACAGTAACATTATTTTTATATAAACATCGGCCTGAGTTTTAACAGAAATTCCCTCTTGATCAGCATTTAACAAATATTCTTCTATGTCGTTTAAAAAAATAGAAAATAAAATAGGCGATAAATTTTCGCCTTGACGGACGCCGCATCGACTTACAAATAAGGCTGACGATTCATTATTAATGGACACACATGATTTAATATTTTGATACATGTTAAATATAACTTTGAAACTTATGTAAAGTAAATATATGTTCAGTAGTAGCATACTTGGCTCTAAACCCTGCCTGATTTTCAGATAAAACCCCATTTTCATGTAAGAAAGCGTTGATTCGTCCGTTAAGGACAGACGTGATAATTTGCCAAAACAGTTGAGTATAGTGATCGGGCGGTAATTTTCAGGACTGAGTGGATCGCCTTTGTTTTTGAAAATAGGTTTGATAATGCCTTCCAGCCAACTTGTTGGAAGATAACCTGAATCGAATATGATATTGAATAATTTAGTGTATATAGGTAACATCACTTCTTGCGTATTTTTTATATATTCATTTATTATTTGGTCGTTGGCAGAAGCTTTAGAATTGTTAAGATTAGAAATATTTTATAATCAGGTGTAATTGGAGCGTTTAAAATTGGATTATCGTCCGCTATATTGAAATCCGGTATATAGGTGCCTTCATCATTATCAGGGAGTTTTGTGTTTATATTTTTGAAATAATCGAATAAATCATTTAACGACGGCGTTTTATTGGAAGATCTCGGCTTCATTCTATTGATGTAACGCCAATATTCTTTCGGTTGATTGGAATGAAGGTTTCTTAGTGTATGCTGTTGGTCGTATTTGTATTTGTTTATGAAGGTATTCATTATTTTCTTGTAATATTTACTGGACAGTTTGAATGCTGCTTTATTATTTTCATTGTTATGTTTATGGTATTGTTTACGTGCCAAGTTGTACTTAATACGTGCATTGCGCCATTTATGGCCGAACCAAGGCTTATCGGATGAGTTGTTTTTAACGACACTAGTTTTTCGGATTTTTCTAAGACCAAACATTTTTTTTGCCGTGTCATAAAATAATTGACCAATGGATTCGGTGATATTGTCTACTACATGTTGGTCTATAATAGTATCATTTGAGGACAGTAAGAAAATATAATAATATTGAATTGCTAAACAGAGTATGTAATTGGATTACACTATTTTTATCATTTAAAACTGTCGGACACTTATGTCAATTAAGAGTTCATTAAAGCTTCCGACAGTTTTAAATGATAAAAATAGTGTAATCCAATTACATAAAGGCATCTTAATCCAGGTGTTCCAATTACACTTGCCGCATTAGTTATATACCAGTTTGAAAAGGTGTCACATACATAGTTATAATTGAAAACACACTTACACCTCCATTGTTATTGAACTAGATCAGTTGAATTTCATATTTTCTGTCCTTCTTATGTACTGCTTAATAAGAACGAACAAAAAAGAACTTGATTTTAATCAATTTCAATTTTTTCAATTTTTATTAAAGCATAAACATTTTACAATGTCCATCGCCATCAGCATTGAGGCGGTATTACATACAAGACATACTAAATACAAATACACACATATATTAAAACATGTTCTGGAGAAGAGCATGAGAAATATTTAGGTATGAGTAAACAAATTTAAGGATAAACACATATATTATTGAAAGTAATTATAGCATACAAGTTGTTCACACCACTGGTATGGCTCGAAACACTATTAAATATTATGTATAGTACATGATCCACCTATGACCTATATAGATAATCTACAGTGTGATTGCACGAGCTTCACGAATACCAATACCATAACACATATTTGCATTGTAAACATAAGGCATTATGAAAACAGTGTTGGGTTGTTGGTCACTACATTATTAGAACAGTTATACAATACAATATAATAATAATAATAATAATAATAATAATAATAATAATAATAATAATAATAATAAAAATAATAATAATAATAATAATAAAACACTTACAAAAACTGCACCTGCGCATTTTTTTTAAAAGTATGTATTTATTCGGTTGCAATTAAGCTCTCACGTTTGGTATTTGCAAGACTAATATATTTGGCTAGCCTATTCAATAATTTAGAATTATCCGTAGATAACAACGATTTAAACTTTTGTAAACTAGGCCAGCAACAGTAGTATCTAGGTAAACATTCTATTCTTATTTCTCTATAACACGGACAAGCTAAAGTAAAGTGATATTCATCTTCAACAACATTTATATTGCAAAAAGTACACTTTCTTTGATCCCTCTCTATATTTCTGAATCTACCCTCTTCAATAGCCAATTTATGAGCTGAACATCTTAATCTAGTTAATGCTATCATGTGCTTATGATTTTGGACACAATTAATATATTTTTCACATCGAAAGTTTGCTTTAATATATTTATAAGTAGATAATTTGGGGGAAGAAGTTAAGGTGGCAAACCATTCCTGCAAATGTTGATCATAGAGCCTTTCTATGATATGAGTTAGTTGTAGCTTTGTAATATTTTCGTTATTCCATAAAAAACTGAATCCAAGATCATTAAGAAGACGTTCGACATGAGTCGCCCATGATTCATTATCATTATTTTGTATTTGATTCTGTAATACCTTATACATTAGTGAATTGGGCGATTTCATAATTTTAAAACAAAATTTCAAGATTCGTTCTTTGCGTAATATTGCCAAAGGTACTTTACCTAACTCCCCATAAACAGTTGCATTTGGCGTTTGATGCCTAACGTTAAGAATCTGTTTTAGAAACTTCAAATAAATTCGTTCGATGTCGGGGGAGGTATGAAACCCCCATACTTCAGCACCATAATTCAAAATAGGTAGAATCATTGTATCAAACAGTTTTATTTTTTCGCTTATGTTTAGCTCAATTATTGCAAATAAAGAGTTAAGTGAAAACAGTGCCCTCATGGCTTGTTCGGAAAGGGCTTTTTGTGTTTGAAAGAAATTTCCATTAAACATAAGCGTTACTCCTAGGTAGGTAAATTCTGAAACGTTATGTAGTTTCATATTGTTATAATATATATCTACGTTTTGTGTCCTAGTACCTTGTTTACATACCATTACTACAGTTTTATCGATATTAACACTTATTTTCCACTTTTCGCAATAATCATGTAGTTTATTTAATAGGATTTGTAGTCCATTTGCTGAATATGAAAATAAAACAGTGTCGTCAGCGAACAACAGTAGATAAATTAGTAATTCATTCAAAGTTAAAAGTTCTGCATTATCATCATGTAAATGACTAGCCATATCGTTGATAAATATAATACATAATAAGGGAGACAATACTTCGCCTTGTTTGACGCCCATATAACTTTCAAAGTGATCTGTAAGGCATCCGTGGACTCTTACACATGTTTTGACTGAACTATACATAGCTTGTAACATTCTAACAAATTTCGATGACACACCCATGTTGAGTAACTTAAACCATATTCCATTTCTATAAATTAAATCAAATGCTTTTCTAAAATCAATAAAAGCGCAATAAAGTTTTCGCCTTTCATTTTTAATTATTCTATTAATAATAGTATGCAAGACAAAAACACAATCGATTGTACTTTTATGTTGCCTAAATCCGAATTGATTGTCTGACAATAAATGGTTTTCTTCTGTCCATTTACGTAAACGGTTATCTAACACATGTGAAAATATTTTCGAAAATATACTAGTGAGCATTATTCCTCTATAATTATTTACATCGTGTTTATCCCCACGTTTTGGTACAGGAATCAATATACCGTTAATCAATAATAAAATAAAAAATATTTGATTATTCTTTTCGGAACATTGAAATTTCTTTTCGCTAATGCAGAATCCATAGACATATATTAACATGGAGTAAAACGTTCAAATTAAAAACAAAAATCTATTTTTTTGCATTCTTATTACTAATTACTATTCCTTTGCTTAAATGTAAAGAATAATTTAAAAGAAATAATTTTTAGATCAATAATAAAGATTTGATACTGTCTTTTCGCAACATTTGAATGTCTTTTCGGAGACGAGAAATCCAAAATATACTAAAATGGAGAACAACTTTTTAAAAAAAAAAATTACTTTTTTTTTTATTATTATTACTATTCTTTTACTTAAATGTAAAGAATGATTTAAAAAAAATAAAATTTAGATCAATAATAAAGATTTGATACTGTCTTTTCGGATATTTCTGTTCTTTTCGCGAAAAGAACGTTATTTTCGGTATCTAGTCATACCGGTTCTGTCATTGTTTAAAATCCGCTGAAATGTATTCACGAACGATTGTTATTCTCAAATAAAAACATTCCAAATTTTGTAATTTTAAAATTACCTCCCTTTTCATTGAAATGAGAACAATTTTCAATAACCTATAAAAGTATGTTCCCATCATATTTGCTGTATTTGCATCACCGACATTGTTTACACATGACTTTGTAGCATTATTATTGGTCATATCTATGTCACTTTTTCATTGACCCCGAACATAAAAGGTTCTGTATCTCGTCTATGGAAATGACATGCATTGTGTGTGCTAAATTTATTTTGCTCAGTATATGGACATCGTTTCTAAACTCACTGAAAATATATATGTATATTATTTTGAGAATCCAAAGAGTTACTGGAGGTTAACTTTCTTTAAAGGGACACATGGCAATCTTGATTTTTTAAAAACTAACGGCGTCCCGTTAGTTTTTCTACATAAATTGCATTTGTTCAATCATTAATGTTAATTATAAGAATTGTATTAAGCTATTTGTTTTGGCATATTATTATTTTTTTTATATTACCACACCAGTAATATATTAAAATTTATAGTATAATAAGACGAAATAGTGAATACTTAAAATTTGATTATTTAAATGTAACCAGGGTAAAAGTAAAAATGATACTGGATATATAAATCGAGATACCCATTTCAAATACTTCAAGATTGCCGTGTGTCCCTTTAATAGTTTTACTATTTTTTTTACGTTTTAAATCCTACGTGTCATATCACAGACATATTAATAATTTGTTATTAGGTCTGTGGTCATATCAAAATTAAAAGAATGACATATACTGCTAAATAAAACATAACGTTGACTTGTTTTAAAATCATTTAGAAGCCCCTTGTGGTTCCCGGCAAGAATAGGACCACTGCTTATTCAGGCAGAGGCGTAAAATCTCCCCAGTTTGAAATGTATGTTCATTTTGTCGTTTTTTTCATGTTTATTCATCGGACCAGTAGTTTCAGAAAAGTAGTCGTCACAAGATTTTACTATATGTAACAGTAGGTGGCTGCTAACGTTGAATTAAAATGACTTGTTTAGGACCAGCAACATGTCATACTATTGTTCGGGGCACAGTTGTTTCAGCCAAAGGGTTTTCTGCAATAGCTTGAGCAATTTAAATAATACGTAATCAATTGTATATCATTAGAACTGGTATTTTTATTGGTAAATAAATATAATATTTTTAGTGTAAATTCAGCAGAAAATTCAGAAAATTAAAAAAGTTCAAGTAACTTTAGTTAGCCTTCATAATTTGCTTTACAACTTTCAGGGTGCCTTAATGAACGAATATCCAAAATTTTAACCACTTTTGGATAAAAATTCTAAAAAAAAAGAAAGAAAAGGATTTTCATGCAGCAGAATTTTGCATTGAAAATGCCCCATCAAAAACCGATTTCGCGCATGATTCTTTTTTTTATTTCTCAACCGATTTTTAAAAGTAAGGTATATTTTATTTACATTTAAAAATGTCTGTTTCACTGATATACAACTTATTTAGGTACTAGATATAGATGAATTTTGTCTGAAAAGTAAAAAAATTACCTGAAACAAGTGCCCCAAACAATAGTTGTGATAACGGTTCCAAATCAAAACCTCTTTGGTTTAAGAGAAGTAGGGATCACAAACATGTCATTTTAAAATCTAATTTTTGGCGTGGCAACCGTATTAGATTTTGGACTGACTAGAATTGTACTTAGGACAAACTAAGGATGATATGGAAAATCGGACCAGCAGTGTTCTAGAAGTAATTAAAACCTTTTCCCTATATAACTCTATGTAAAAAAGAAGGTAAGTGTCGGCCATATTTTACATCAAATCAAAATGAATTTCGTTTGGGACAAACTACATGTCATACAAGTCATTTCGGTAAAATTTCCAGTCCAGTACCCACCTTCCGTTATTTGAAGAGTAGTAGACACAACATTGTATTTTTAAAATACACTTTTAGCTTCATTTTACAAGATATTTACTTAAGACCAACTAAACGTCAACAGTAACAGTCCTGTAAATTTTCATAAAAAATAATTTAAAAAAAAGATGGTCCCACGTTTGACTATAAATCAAAATGTATTTTGTTTAGGACCAACTACATATGTCATGCCAGTCATTTTGGTAAAGGTTCCAAATCAATACCACTTAATAAATGTTTTTAAGAAGTCTGTGGCGGCCATTTTGCATATTCAGTCTACGTGAATTTTACTTAGGACCAACTACACATCAATAGTAACATTCCTATACATTTCATGAAAAGCCATCAAGTAGTTTCTGAAATTGGACCACAGTGGAATCCGGAGTAATACTTTGTCATGGATGAAGGGCTTCCTGACAGACAGGTCTCAATTGATGGAGCGACATCCGACCCAGTCCCAGTCATCAGCGGTGTGCCTCAAGGCAGTGTACTAGCTGGGTCCCAACCTGCTCATGGCTTTCATTAACGACCTGCCACCCACCGTCCAGTCCAACACGAGGTTGCTGTAGATGACTGTATGACTATAATATACCGACAGATCAGCGCCGAAAGCGATTGCAAGATCCTCTAAAACGTCTTGATTAAAATACCTGAGTGGGAGAAAGCATGGGATATGTTCTCCCACCCATAGAAATGTAGCAACTTCTCCAGCTATACCCTCAAGGGACACATACTTGCAACAGAGGATGTTTCAAAGTAACTGGGAGTGGAAATATCCATGGACTTGTTGTGCAAACACCACATTGACAAGATCGTCAATAAGTAAACAGTGCTCTAGAGTTTATTCGGCGCAACCGTCGAGTCCACAATGAGAAAATAAAAGAGCACAGCATATTTCTCTCTCGTGAGATCAGACCTCGAATACGGCTCAGACGTCTGGAACCCCTACACCATGGATCATATATACAATATATATAGATGTTACAGCGAAGGACTGCTAGATATACAACACATTGGTATAAAAATACTAGCAGTGTCAGCTCCATGTTGGGCCATTATTAGTGGGAATCACTAGAATCCAGAAGGACCAAGGCACAGTTGACCGTACAATATCGCCAACAAGTGTGTAGACATGATCTGTAGTACCTCGGACTCTTGCCTGAAGTCGAACAAGGTCACACCACAACAGGAATTATCAGCACATATCCGCCACCACAAACCTCTACAAGTTCAGTTTCTTCCCCCGTGCTATTGGGACGTGGAACTCCTTATCATCCACCGTTGTAGAAGCCTACCTTGGTATCTTTCAAGCAGAGGCTCTCTCAACTCAACTACTAAGCCGGACGCTAGCTGCAAGTTAGACATACTGCTTCACAAAGCTAAGTTATAGTACATGATTGTATTGTGTTATATTAGCCGAAGTAATCGAACCGAGCGATGCGTATATATTGATACAATCATTTCGATCGAATAGTTTTTATTTACCCTCGCCCTATGGAACGTCCTTTTGGCGAGCATTTCAAATAAGATTATGACTGCGAGAGAGTCCGGGTGTAGAAGGCAACATCCCTCGTCCAAAGAAGTTTACTGTAGAACAGCAGCAGTAGAGTTGGTAGATGCGAAGAAGTCCAACGCAGATAGTCTGTAGATGATTATATTCTCGAACAAGATTAATGTTGAAATTGTAGATTTAGGCCAATCGGATTGCATGCATAATTATAACTAGGTCAATCCGATTGCCGGCTAGAAATCGTCTCAGCCAATCAGGAAACATGATTAGAAGCGCCGAACGAGTAGGTCAATCCGGCTGCACGTGATGCCCGTGTTTCTGTTGGTAGTGACTCCTCCGATGCACAAGCTGATATTGTAGCCGTTAGCCAAACTGCCCATCTATCCACTAGGTAGCCTAGCCTTAATACAAGATCAGTGGGTATCCCGCGGGGTTGTTCCAACGTCGGTATCCGTGGTGATGAGTCAGACCCAGTTGTTCAGTAGAGGGTTAGCTCTTTTTAGGGTCACGTAAAAAAGTTAAAAAAAATTAAAACGTAAAACCCAGCATCGTAACACCCTCTCCGTGAAATCGGTGTTACAAGTGCTGCATCTAATATATCTAATATGCTGCAACCTCCCTTGTGCAACCTCCCTTATGAGGTTGCTTATCCTCTGCAGGACGCGTCGACATCCACTGGTAAGCTGTAGATGGACACGTCCTGCTGACCCGATGGTCTGGACGAGAGGAATGGTATGATGATAAAATCCTTTACAATACCGAGGTCCTTATAGTCAGTTCTTGGCTTCAAATTCAGCAGAGCGATAATTGAATTTGATACTCCCAAATCGTGCCAATAAAGTCGGGTATGGACCGTAAAAATGAAACCACGTCGCCACAATTCTATACATATGTGTTGCATTGGTGTGCTTTACACCATTAAACAGAGATTTCGTAGCTTAAGTAATATATTGTTTTGATATTTTCTTTGTATATAAATTGGATTAATTGTTTATGCCCACGAAAGGCGGCATATAGTAGTCGCACTGGTCAGTCCGTCCGTCCGTCCGTACAATAGTGTCCGGTCAATAACTCTGACATTCATGGACGGACTTTCAAATAACTTGGCATAAGTGTTCACCACAACAAGACGACGTGTCGAGCGCAAAATCCAGGTCCGTGGCCCCAAGGTCAATGTCACACTTAGAGGTCAAAGGTCAAGACCACTTCGGGGGCATTTGTAACTTACAGTGACATTTCTTGTCTAAAGATAAGATAGTTGGAAGTGATAAGATTTGCATATTAAAGAGACAAAATAAATTAACCCCTCCATTTAATATATATATACCAGCAACAAGAACTTGGTGTTTTCAAATCTATACATCACCTTATAAAATCGCGAGACACAACGAACTGTTACATAACAGTACCAATCTTTATAATAATCGTATGATTTGTATATGATTCTCACATATTACCTATTATATGATTCTCGCATATTACCTATTATATGATTCTCGCATATTACCTATTCGCATATTACCTATTATATGATTCTCGCATATTACCTATTATATGATTCTCGCATATTATATGATTCTCACATATTACCTATTATATGATTCTCGCATATTACCTATTATATGATTCTCGCATATTACCTATTATATGATACTTATATAAACGGAGCAGTATATACTTCTGAATTTATATCTGAATTTTCTTACATGAAAAGTATACGAAACTCCTATTATATAAATATCTATGATGGGTTGTATTTGAATCAGTGTATGTTGTGTGCGTGCGCACGCGTCTGTGTGTGTGTGGTTCTAAGGTTTATAGTCCCTCCGCCTTTCTTATATATCAATGGAAACATTGCCTATATATATCTTTGGAGATTCTGTGTAATGTTGTGTCTGGTAAACACCCGATTTAATAGTGCTGCACAATGCAATGGGAATACGCCATTGTTTGATATTTAGGTATGAAACCTTCTACCTGATATGACAGTTGCATATATACCCTGCTTATACTAAATATATAGAAGGTACTCATATAGTCACTATCAACTGAAGGTTTCTGTGACAATGTTCCAGCAGGCCTGTGATTGCCTGTGGTACTTGTTATACTTTGTATCACAGTTTTCTTGCACAAACCTCGTGCAACCGAAGTGAACAGTTGCAAGATTGTTTGAAGGTATTTGTTTGTTTACACGTGTTAATTAATACATGTTACTTTGAATAAGATTCGATGTTAAACTTGGCTTTTTAATCGTTTATAAGTGATCTATTTTATTTGAAAATACAGTTTCGGAATATTCTTTTCTTCCATTACCAATTACATACGTATGCAAATTTGCCATAGATAATAAATATATACCAGGCCCGTAGCTACTCTGAGGCACACACGCACACTGGGGCAGTTGCCTCGGTAAAATATTGGGATGGTACCAAACATTGAAGTAGGCATTTTAATGGAATATCAAATACAATCACTAAAATAGACCTGAATATATTTGCTTAACTAAAAACTGAAAATCTGGCCGACGGGAAAGCGGGAAATCACATGTAGAAATCAACAGTTGTCTCCGGGTACGTGCCCTTAACCCCGCGTCTTCTCATATGGGAATCGTATGAATATTCATATGGGAATCGTATCAATATGCATATGGGGATCATATGTTTTTCATATGATTCTTATATAAAAGGAGTCACTCATAATTGTTATATAAAAAGTTTCACGAGATATTTATATAATAGGAGTTTCATACAATTTTCATATGAGAATACATTCATAAGCGTTTTTAAACACATTTTCATATAATTGATTTATATATGATACTTATAAAAGTTGTTATATAAAAATCATGTTCTGCTCCTTTTATACAATCTGTACCCTTGTATCCTTTTATCCAAAGCAATGCAAACTTAGTATTCCATTATACAGTGACAAACCAAATATCTCTTCCAAGAATGCTCATGTTACATGCATACAATTTATCATGCATGTTCCATGCCTAGGTCAGAATACGCACGTATGTCAACTTAACAAATTGTTATTCAAAAACAGCTTACGTTCCATTGAAAACTTACTTTGAATTATCGTTAATCTGTAAAACAAGTTCATTACAGTTTCGTTAACTATATACATGTACTGTGATATATGTGTGCAAAAAAACTACTAACACATGTACTGCTGCCATCTAACCATATTGAAATCATTAATTGTATACTCAGTTGCAAAAGAGAGTGTATACTGAGTTTTGTTTAGATTTAATCGTATAAACTTTTTTTAGAATTAAATTGACAAATTCCAAAATGAACATGCCATGTTTGGTACCCAAGTTTTTATCATTCCATCGCCAATATCATGTTGTCATTTGTTTTTCAATAGGTTGAACTATTAAGGGACTGTCGCTTGATAAAGAGGATTGTGGTAAAGTAAAATTTTCAAAGTGTACACTTTCTTTTGCAACTGAGTATATTATTTGTTAACATGCTAATGGCCAAACTTGGCTTAAAACAATAAAATATTCTATATATTCTATCATATGAAAATCATATAAAAGGTATATGATACTTATGTGTGGCCAGATTGTTAGAGTATAGTAAAAAATATAGGATATATTAATTCTAAACGAAAATTTGAAGGCAAGCTAGGTAATTACTTCCGTTTTTTAAGCCAGTCTTTTTTATTTTTAGAATTATCTAACATTTGGCAAAACTGAAAATAAACTTAGCTTGACTGGGACAGATATTTTGATTAGCCAGAATGCGCAGTTAATTTTAGACTTTAATACATGGTTATGGGTTTTCTATCCATCAGTTTGTCTGTCTGCATACAACAGTTTATAAGACCACAAGGTGAAATTTTATGAAGCTTGCAACAAATAATCGAAATAAACCATAATAGATTGCCTTTTATTGACTTGTTACCTTGAAACTAAGATTAAAGTCATTTAATACTATTATACAATCTTTTTTCTTTTAGACGCCTTTGTGGGTATGTTTTCATGATTTTTTTTTATTCCCTCCTCCTTCCCTTCATTTTTCCAGAAAAAATCGGTAAACCTAATAAAAAAAAACAACTGGCCTTAAATTAAAAAGACAATTTTGTTCCCATTATCACAAAATCAATAACATAAATTGTTAATTGATAATAGTTTTCATTCGAGGATAGACCTAGTTTTGATTAAACAATAAATCATTACGAGAATCAAATGCTTCTTTTATAAACCAAGATGAATTAAACAACTCTTTCTTATTACGTGTTTTCATTTGCTCTATGAATTTTAAAACCCTTGGACGTTTATAATAATACCTTTTAATGTATTTTCTTCTTATATTATCATATACAGGACAAATCAAAACAAAATGGTATTCATCTTCGATGTCATTAGAATTACAAATGGTACAATAACGTTGGTTTCTTTCTAATATGTTTAATGCGTAGCGCCCAGTTTCAATTCGCAGTGAATGCAACGATAGTCTTAGTTTTGATAAAACAATTCGCAACTTATATGGCAAAATATCGAGATATGGTTCATATTCAAAATTACCTTTAAAATGTAAATACATTGACAAAACTCTATTATTTACAACATCGCTGTTCCACTTTTGAACAAAACAATCGACTAAACGCTGCTTAAAAACAGTATGAAATTTTTTCAAAGGAACACTATTTGGATTATTCCCAACATAGCCAAAACCATACTCGTTTAGAAGCTTTTTAACATTCCCAGTCCAATTATTACGCCAGTTTTCTATGTTATTGACGGAATTATTGTAAATAGTAGAAATTATAATATTGTCAGAGTTAACTGTTTTGCACCAATATTTAATGATTCTAACATAGCGCAATATATACAATGGATACCGCCCAAGTTCCCCGTAAATACCCGCATTGCTAGTAGAAGTCTTAACATTTAAAATATATTTACAAAATTTTAAGTGAATCCTTGCATTTTCTTTCGACTTAGAAAACACCCAGGTTTCACAACCATAATTCAAAATGGATCGAACAAAGGAGTCGAATAATTGACACATTGTCTTCGGTTTAATATTAAACTTCTTAGTATTAGAAGTTAATATATGTAAAGCCTTTAAACCCTTCCCTGCTAAACTTACTTGATTTAAAACAAATGTTCCGGTATAATTAAACATAACTCCCAGATAATTAAAATCGTTAACTATTTCTAAGAAGTTGTCGTTATATGTCCATGACTCATTTTGTCTTAATTGACCCCTTTACCTAAAAAAACATAATTTTGGGTTAGACGGAATTTACTTCTAATCCCCATTTATTACAATAAGCTAGTAATAAATCTAAATTTTGCTGCTAATCATCAGGTGATTTTCCTACTAAAACCATGTCATCAGCAAACAGTAGAAGAATAAGAGTAATATCGTCGATAGTAAGACCTGAACTAATATCATTTTGTAAAAATAACTCTAAATCTTCAGCGAAAAGGGAGAAAATTATCGAGAAATTACCTCCCCTTGCCTTAGACCGATTGAACATTCGAACAAATCTGTAAAACTATTGCAACTTTTAACACAAGATTTCACTTTAGAGTACATGCCTCTTTTTATTCTAAGTAACTTTACATTTATGCCTATTTTATAAAGTTTTAGCCATAAGGCATTCCTATAAACCCTATCAAAAGCTTTTTTCAAATCAACAAATTCACAATATAATCGACCTTTCTCATTTAATATCGTGTGAATAACAGATTGTAATACAAAAATTGCATTGATAGTTGAACGACCCGACCTAAAACCAAATTGGGCGGCTGATATAATATTATTATCTTCACACCATTTACTTATCCTTTTATTTAAAATACCGGTAAAGATTTTGGACAAACAACTGACAATAGTTATTCTTCTATATGTTGTAACCTGAGTGAAAAAATAAAGATTCTGATATAATTATTTACGTCGTCAGGGTCGTTCTTCTTAAACAAAGGTATAATAATATTTTGTTAACACTAATGACCAAAAGTATTGTAAACTTATATATAATATGCTTAAAATAGATGCTGATTTATACCCAAATAAAGTATCTTGGGTTACACGTGTACAAGATTTATTATCAAGGTTAGGGTTTCATGATGTTTGGCTCCAACAAAATGTTGGTAATAAATATGTTTTCTTAAGTATATTTAAACAACGTTTATATGATAATAGCTTACAAACGTGGCAAACTCGTATAGATAATTCAACCAGAGCTGTATTTTTTAGAGAAGTTGTTACATTTGGTACTCAACATTTTCTTAGTACTCTTAATATACCTCAATTTAGAATCGCTATGACGAGACTTATTGTTTCTTCTCATAATTTGTGTATAGAATCTGGCAGATGGCAAAGACCGAGAATGCAGGTCGAAAACAGATTATGTACTGTTTGTCAAAAAAAAGAGGACGAATATCGTTTTTTATTAGAATGCTTACTGTATAATGATTTGCGTAAAACGTATACAAACCGCTTCTACTGGGCCAGACCAAGCATGTATAAATTAAAATTACTGTTCGAAACTCAAAATCAAAATGTAAAAAATAAATTAAGTGTTTACATCTTCAAAGCATTTGAACTCAGAAAAATATACAACATTCATAGTATCATTTGTAGAATAATCTCAGATTGTTACATGTCTGTATACACAGTTAAAACGTTTTACCTTTTACTTTTGTACACTGATCATTTTGTTGTTTTTTGTGTGTTTTTGTTTTGTTTTTGTAGAACTTTGGAAATCAAATAAATAGTAGAGAGCATTGTGGTATTTACAAACAAAAACAGCTATCACTTATCGTTGATTATACTGTAATATAAACTATATATGATAGTATAGATAGTAGAATATCAATACAGATTATTTTCATAGTGGCAATATAATTTGAAATGCTGTTTCTCACCTTCTCCGTTTATTTCTTCTCCGCTTATTTTCTGTCATACATTGTGTATATAGCATATATTCATATTACTAAAAATGTTGTTTGTTATCTTGCTATGTCAATTGCTTGTATGAATGTAAACTATGTCTCACGGGCCTCTGGCCTACTGATTGATGAATAAAGTCTTCTTCTTCTTAAAATAATTCCCTCGGTCCATTTTTCTGGAAAATATCCCGAGTTTAGTACAGCATTAAATAAATCAACAAGATGCGAGGAAATGATATCTACTGATTCGAGGAAATATTCATTCATGACAAATCTCCAGAAATCGACATATTTTGCTTCAAAGAACGAACAACAGATTCTACCTCAGCAATTGTTATAATTTTATCCAATTCTTCAAACTTACAGCTGTTTTCATTAAAATCATGCTGCTGGCAGAAAGATTCTGCTTCATCAGTTTCTACTTAAAAAATCTCCGTTGACAACTGAGAAAAATAATTATTAAATCTCTCAAGACTTATGTTTTCACTCTTCGATTTATTTTTTCGTAAAAATAAATTCCAAAAATCTTTAGGCTTATGCCTTAAATTCTCAATCTCACTCATCTTCTTATTTTCATACGCACCCCGTTTTTTCTTTATAAGCATTTTATAGGACTTCTTTTTAATATGCAATTCAACTCTATTTTCTATCGATTTACACTTATTATATTAATACCGCTTTATTTCTATATGTCAGGCATATACTGACATTTGAAAGCAATTCATAATTTTGATAGAGCATCATCAAACAAATCTGACCAATCAGTGACCAGAAATAAAACATACAACTACATTCTGGTAGGTGATAAACTCGGTCTTTATCCTTGTTGTTCAACCAAAATTAAGGTATCTACAGTGTGATTCTTTTAAAACCCCGCATAGTTCATGCACATCCATGCAAATTGATTCAATATATGTATCTTTCAAAATTAAAATCTTAAAAATTATCATTTTTTTACTCTGCTAAAGATTTTTATTTTACTATAGAACCTAAGGATAAAAACCGAGTAACACACATTTTATCACCTACTGAAAATAAGATAAAATCTCAACATCTCTGCAATGGAAAATTATGAATATATTAAATCACGTTACTTTGTTAGACCAAGCGTTTTTAAATTTATTGAGCTAATGCAGTCTGTTAGTTTTTCTGTTATCTCAAAGCTTTGTAAATTTGTATATCAAGCGACAATTATTCGACAAAACGTAGTTAATCGTCATGAAAATGTACTGTAAATCTCACTTAAAGTAAATACTACACCATCTTTTGCACATCTATATGCTTTAACGTTCTTCATGATATTTCAATATGTATATATGTACATACATACACATTGCATTGTTCTAATTTGTTTTTCAATGTACTTAGTACAACCTCACGTTCAATATATGAAGAAGAAGACATTTTATTGACTTAAACTATTACATAGTTTTTCATCATATAAACATACATTTTACAAATTTAATTTGACCACAATAACAAGATAAGTACAGGTTCATTTATGTATGCATTAATATGGGAAAAAAAGAAGAAAAAAAGGAAATATATTATGGAGATTTTTTTTTATTTTTATATATATATAGGAATCAAAATCTAATATGTAGTACGGTACAATAGAACACTTGTATTATAGTGAGGATGAAAGAGATTATAAGTTATTTATCATGATACGTCTTAAAGAGAAAGCTTCTGAGATGTATTTGCTAAAATTGATAACATCTTTTTTGTTTGTTGACTGAAGGAGAGCAATGAATTTAAACATACTAGGCCTATGGCTATAATATCGTTTTATATATTTACTTCTGATTGTATTATAATATAATATATGTTTGTATATCTTTTTCGCATAAATCATGTTTTGCTCATTGCCTTTGTGTCTATGCACATACTAATCATGACTGACTGTTGTATATAATAGTATTCATTGTATTACGTAACAAGAAACATTGTAATGTTTACGTTATTTAATAAAGAATCTTGAATCCTACGTTTTTGCTGGAAAAAAATAACCGATAAAACAATTAATGAAAACATCCTGGCCATAATTATATTGTATGCCGGTAGCCAGTTGTTAGTCACCACTGTTCGATAAATTTTGATTGGTTGACTTGTCATTGCGTCGGATGTATGGGCAATATGCTATCTATAGATGGGATCTGTTTAATTAGTCTGGCGTGATTAAATAATATAATATTGAAAATAATTATTGAAAATAATTACAACTGACGTATGTTAACGCACACGTGTAGGCCTATATAATAATACCGTCTTGAGCAGTATACATTTAAACCAGAAGAGGAGCAAGACTAAGAACAACTTAATTTTTATTTTTAATTTTATTAAAAAAAAGCGATGGGGACTCTTCGTGTTGCCGTATTCGTGTGTGAGTAATATATTTATTTTGATTTGATTCTTTATTTTCCTCCTTGTTGGAGAGCATTCAATATACTAATACATACAATATTTACATATTAGCATTCAAATAATTCAATAATAATATATACATGACAATGATAATTTAGGGACAAATATACGCAGTAACACAGAAGTACTACTACAATAGACAATGAGAGAAATTATGACATAGAGTGAAGTATAAGAATAAGTTAATATATATACATTCATTTCGGAATCTTTCAATATAATTAAAGTGATTCCATGACTGTACTCGTATGTTCATGGAACATATTTGCTTACACTTATAATTAATGTGCAGGTTATTCTAAAATACTTTTCATATTCAATATGTACAATAGACGTATTTAGTCACCAGCAACACATATTACAAAGTGTTAACAAAGTGTTATGTTTAGAGACTTTGCGAAACGAAATAAAATATCAAGTACGGAATCACAATTAGTTTACTTCATCTTACTTTAACAAGTTTAGCAAATACATTCTGGAAAAAACAAACACCATAACATCACTCTCCCTTATGGAAACGAAATATAAGGAATAGTCAATGACATCACATTTTAATTTCACACATGGCTATCTATTAATGCGTTATTTTTAAGTTACCGCTAGTCCAACACTCCATATTAAATGGAAAGCATTAATAACAACTTTTAAACAAAGCAGATTGCATTTATCACTAATAAGTGGCCTCATACCATTCAGCATGACAATTATTTGTTCCCACGGACTTAAGTTTATGAATATGTTAAATACATTTGAACTAACAATGGTAAAAATTTAACTAAAATATGTTCAGTACGAACACAATAAAACATGTAGTGTTCTGCAATAGATGTAACTTGTCTTTCACAACGGGGGCAACTTTTGGTATAAGTGTCATTAAATAATTTACATAATAAACATATAGCACTTTTGCATTTAGTCGTGTATTTTGGTTGAGCTTTAGACAATTCCCATAACTCACAAGCATGACTAAGCATTGGTTTTAGGCATAAAAAGTCTCTTAAAGAAGAATCATAATTTATTCTTAATAACCATTCAGTTTCTGCCAGTGTACACACACTGTTTTTACCATGAGCTTCCAAGTAAATGTCGAAAGAAACACACCAGAAATTCTGAATTCATTTGAAACATTGACAAGTGAATACTTCCTTAAAATACGATAGATTTCTTGTATGTATCCTCCCTGATGCGATTTTCGTTAAAATTTAACAGTCTATAAATAAAGACCTCTCTTACTATATGTGGACATATTGAACGGCATAATTGTCCTAAAAAACGAAGCTTACGAGTGTAAATCTCGCTTTCAATTTATTTAGCACCTATCAAGCTAAGACATATATCAGTTCTCGTCTGAGTAGGAATTGATTTATTTTATGCAGAATTTATGCGATCGTTCCAACATTAACCTATCACTTTTTGGCTTGTCATACCACAGTTCGCAACCATACAGGGCTTTTAGAATTACAACGGACTTGTGTATGTTCAATGATGTTACAGGGTGAAGAACATCTTCATAGAGACCAGCATTTATCAAACCTAAAAAGGCACCTCGTAATCTACGGCAGGATTCTTTGATACTGCCCTGTATATTTATTACACATAACGCCTAGATGTGTATAATTTATAGTTTCGACAACAGGTTCATTACCAATTTTCCATGTTCTAATTTTGTTTTCGAATTCAAACTTTGTGTCATTAAAAACTATCACGGAACATTTATTTGTATTATATTTAAATCTCCATTTAGGAGCATAGTCACTACGTATGGACATCATTTTGTCCAGGCCTAGTTTTGAAAATGAAACGAGAACCATATCATCCGCAACAGTTAAACAACTACAATTAATGTTGACAAGACAAAAGCCAAGACCCGAGTCTTCAGTTTCTGATATTAAGTCATTAATTTATACAAGATAGAGGAAATGGCTACTGACTCCCCCCTGTCTTGTTCCCTGCCGTACACGAAGCGTTTCAGACACATTACCATTACTTGTCACATTAATAGACATATCAATTATTGCGTTGTAAGTTGTAGGATCTATGTTAAATTCATTCAGTTTAAAGAAAAGGTCATTATGCCATAATCTATCAAACGTCTGTCTTGAGTCATTTAAACCGACATACAATTTGCTTTTATTTTCCTTAGCAAAATTAATGTTTCCACGAAAGGTAAAAGACGTCAATAAGCACGCTAAATGGTCTTGAGATGTTGTTTCCATTTGCTAAGCGGGACAATATTTCATATATTTTCATGAATGGAGATGGCAGAGTTATCGCCCTGTAGCTATTAGGATCATCCCACCTTTAAATCTTTTCGGGCGCGTGCGCTAATTTCAACATTGATGTGAGCAATTTTGCTATCAGCTGTTTAACTATTACACCGGCATGAATGATATGTTAATACTATCTTTTGTCCTCGCCACAAGCTTTCGTTTCGCCAGCTTTAGAAAATAATTAATATCCGCTACTGAGATTGGTATTAAATCGCATACATCATAATTACTTAATTCTACGTTCCTTGAGTGTTCTGTCTCATTTACATGTTGAAAAAATGAACTATCGAAATTAGCATCGTGGTCGACAGAGTACAAATCGCTAAAGTAATTACGCCAACACGACAGTATGTCTGTTGGATTTCTAGATAGTATTTCATTAAAGTTCATTGCAGTACCGGGGACATAACATGCTTTTTTCCGTCTAGCGTTTACTAAGTTCCAAAATAAATCTTGGTCAATTTCAGCTTCGTCTATTTCAAGATTGAACTTAACCATATATACTGATCAACCGCATATCTATGTTGACATCTAAACTCGCGGTTTGCTTCTTTATAATTAAAGTATGATAAACCGTTTCTCGGTTTCCCATCACTCAGCCATAGTATTCTTTCATGTCTCATGGTATTATGATAACAATTCAGTTGTTTATTCCAATAAGGCTTTAAGTGACGCCTGAATTTAGCTGCATTTAAAATCCTGGTGACCAATAAGTCATACACTTGATCTAGTTTAATATTTATTTAAGTCTCATCACAGTACACTATTATCTACAATACAACAATTCATAAAATACAACTGTAGCAAATCATTAATATGTGACCTTTTAACATTTGTGTCAACGGGGAAAGTAATTGGTGGTGTCATACCTTCATGGGCGTGTTACAAATGATTGATGATTATCAGGGTAGTCTAGATCATCTGCGACGCTTGCTTGTTTTCAAGACAAACGTCTAGAATAGTTCTTCTGAAAAATGTTTGAAGCTTGTCGAGATTCTGGTAAGGTTCTGATTGGCTGATACAAACGCAATTTCTATCCATGATATACAGAACGGCAAAAGACAATAAATTAAGTAATAAACAAAGAGGAAATATCCACGAACTAAATGCGGATGGTACAAACGACTTTAATAAAAAGATAATAATTACGGTCATGTGCTTCCGGTTTCAAATTTGTTTCTGCACAAACGGGCAAGACGTCGACCGTCATGTATGACCTTGCATGTGTTGAAAATGACGTAAAACAGCATACAAACAAACAAACAAACGAAGATGATCAAGACTAATTTTCAGGGGAGACAAGTCAATGTGCTGCTGGTACGGTTAGATATTTTATGACATATTTATTTTTCTTAGACATTTCAATGTGCAAATATTTAAAAAATAACCACCCATTTTAGATCACTTCTCATTAACAGCAATTGAAAAAAAAACACTGATTAATACGTACACTTCACTATATGTTGTATATACACTCAAGTGATATGAAAACGCAACACGGGAATTTCCGCTATATATTGTATATACTGCACACTTAATTGCACATAATATTCCAAAGAAATCCCAAGATGTTTTTTTAAAAAAAAGTTGCAGTTAACTAGAGAAAGGACACAACTGTGATGTTGTAGACGTTTTAATCACACTACACTTTGTAACAAGAACTTCATCAATGTTGAAGTTGCTCTTCGAAAAATTGAGCTAGTTCAGTACTGTATTTAACGTTAATAGTTTGCAAAATTTTGCATCCTAAGTTTGCTCACATAATTGAGCCAAAAGCGTACTCTGTGAATAATGAAACATTGCAGGAATACTATTTGCTGTATTATTTGTTGTTTTAGTATTTTTTTCCAAAAGGAAAGGTCTTACGTAGCCATGTACCATTCGATTAAAAGCAGCATATTGTACACACAATATATAGCGGAAATTCCCGTGTTGCGTTTTCATATCACTTGAGCGTATATCATTGTATAGATGATGCACGTTGAATGATAGTTATGTCGAATAAAGAATGAATGGTGTTTTACGGCACTTAGACACAAATAGTTCATATTGTGCACGAAAACGGATGCAAGTGAACAATTAAATAGTCAATTATTAAAGAATGCGGTAAAAATGTATTTATAAACAAAGAAGCCATGATATGGTAAAAAATATTAACTATGTATATAAACGTGCGTGAAAACAAGTACACGCAAGTACGAAGAATTACATTGTTTCTAGGCTTATACATTTCAACTAGTTAAAGGAGAGGAGCTCTGTAAGATGTTTCTTTCGTTCCAATCCTATTAACTATGTACTGTATCAATATATATATATATATATATATATATATATATATATATATATATATTTGTTGTAAAAATGTTGAAATAAAAAATGTTTAAACCAACTAGATACACTCGTGTTTGCCTTTGCGTCTAGATTTTTATCATAATTGGAACAATTTACTGTTACGTATCATATTTTGTTTACCTCGATTTGGAGACGAGATACCGTTTAAAATTAGAATGCCTCAGGTATGCTCTGTTTACGATTTTGTTTAATTATGAATAATTGATAATGTTGAATCACGACCCAAGGCATTACGAATTTTAATTAACCCAGGTGATGATGTCGGACCGAAGACGTCATTCCCACATGACTGTCCTCACACGTTGCGTAGGTGTTGAAGGGTGCCAAGGTTTCCCCAATATAGACTTTTCCCTACAGTTTTTCCCCTTCTATAACTAAACCACTCAAACTTAGACATCTAGCTGAAAAATTAACACTAAATACGTCTAGCAATAACGCTTCACAAATGCCAACCACAAACATAACAGTACAAGGTGTTACCATTTTTTTAAAAACTAAACCCACATAAAGCTGCTGGACCTGACCAAATAACACCAATAATACTTAAAGAATTAGGAACCGAACTTGCCCCCATACTTACAGCACTAATCAATGCTTCACACAAAACAGGGAAAAACAAACACCACGTAGCCCCCGTAATTATAAAAGGACCAACATGCAAAGCATCAAATTACGGACAAATTTCTTTAACATGCATAGCCACTAAGATCATGGATCACATACTTGTAACAAATATGATGTCTCACTTAGATAAAATAAAACTGCCATATAATTTCCAACAACTTCCGGTCTAAACACAGCTGCTAATCACAATTAAATAGTTTCACACAAGAGATATACGACAATGTAGAACATAAGACAAATATATGTAACTGTTATGGACTTCTCAAAAGCATTTGATAAAGTAGATCACAACATGCTCTCATAATTCGCAGATTTGACACATACATACCATTTACTGGATCCACTCTTTCCTCACAAACAGATCACAGATAGTACTTGTAGACGGCATTCAATCAGGTGTACCCCAAGGCTCAGTCATATGCCCCTGCCTTTTCCTTTGCTATATAAATGACATGCCCGAAGACAACGTTAGCTCAGTTCGACTTTTTGCGGATGAAACAGATGTACATCTCACCATCAAATCAGATACAGATGTATATCTCGCCATCGAATCAGAACTTGACGCAAAAACACTCCAATCAGACCTCACTAAATTTGAAAAATGGGAACCTGAATGGCTGATGGAATTCAACCCGGATAAATGTGAAATAATTAGGATTTTAATAGCAGAAAAAGGAATAAAATAACATAATCCTACAAATTACATGGTCACTTATTAAAAGCCACTGAAAATGCAAAAACCTGGGTGTGACAATCAACCAAAATTTAGATTGCTCCCTCACATAAATAACTTCACAACAGCTAAAACGAGTTAACTTTACCAATTCCAACATTTTCGTGTCCAACGCGTGTCAAACTCATGTTCCGGAAAAAAAAAGTTTGAAAAATTTGCTATCAGCAATGAAATGTTGGTCTAAACATAACGTTTTGTAAATTACGTTACGGTAATATTAAATTACGTTACTGCAGTTTAATATATATATTTAATTTGGGGCTAATTGCCAGGGTATGCTCTCACCGGTTCATTGAATACTCTTTAAGGTTTTGCTTGTAAACATTGGAGGAGCGAATTATCTGAAAGAAATGTTGTAAAATGTTACATATAAACATGTAAGTTTACTTACAAATATAAAATAAAAGATACATGTATATTTGTGTGAATTACGTTACCAATGATATACTGAATGTGGTACCTAATCACGTGAACATTTTACTCGCCATCATTACAGATGTATTACAATCTTAAGTTAAATAGTGGATTGTTTTGAAAAATATGTTGTTATGAGTCAAATCTTAATCTTCATTCGTATGTAGCTTATATGAAATAATCTTTTTATTTTCTCAAATTCGAATATATAAAAACATGTCTGTGTAACTATTTCACGGTTATGGTCAAGTTTTTGTTGAAGCAGTTACAAAATAAGACATTGTTCTCCCATGTCATGGTTAATACACCAGTAGTTACAACAAAGAACGTGTTCCTTGTTATTATATTGTTTAAAATGTTAGTGTGATTATAACACAACATAAAATAGTAACGTTAATTACATTGAAACGTTGGTGGTCTTCTTCTGAGGTAAACATGTACTGTTACTCTTAATGTTTAATACTTTTAAAAGTAAAACGTGAAGGTTTATACCTTTAAATAAAAAAAAGAGAAAAATATTCATTTATTTGAAAATGAAAAAAAAAATGAAAAAAAAAATACGGACAAAATGTTCTCATAATTGGTAAAGTTAACTCATTTTGGCCCACAAATAAAGCCAATACCACACATAACTTTGTAAAAATAAATATTAAAGTCAGAAATCGTAAAATTAAAGAGATAGCTTAGAAGACCTATGTCAAACGGCATGTTGCATGCTGTTCCTCAGTCTGGCACCTCCATGCTAACTGAAATAAAATGGCCAACTTTAGAGCATAGAAGAAAAATGACCTCTCTAACACTATTCTGTATAATCGGAAATAATCTCCTGTTCGTTGACCCCATCTCGAAATCTAAATTTTGTAATCCCATTTTCTTAATACCATCAAAATTCTTTCTTTCCAAAAATATTACGATACTGGAATGAACTACCGCTTAATATCAAAGGGAGCCCTAGCTTTAACTTGTTCAATCTCGGCTCCCTCCGCCCTTATTCCCAAAGATACAGAGATTTTACTGTTTTTTAACCTGTACATTTTATTTGTTATTAATTGTCTTAATGTTATCCTAACTTGTGCCTCCCTATGATATTCTCCATGAAGGATGGGAGTATCTTGTAGATATTTGCCTGACGGCTCGGATGAATATAATTCCCAGGCAGGGAACGGGAGCCCATGTACCCTAAGGTCAAGAATCCAAATGTTGTAACTGTAGATGAGTGTGGTCGTGAAAGTGATGTCGGGTTGATTTCCCAGAAAGGTTAAACGGCTTGACATACCCGACGGGTGGACATACCCGACGGCTGGACATACCCGCTATTACGATGTGTGGGATTTGTTTTCTACCCGTCCTTTCATTCTTGGTTCAACCACTGATATTGTGGTATTATATATCTCCTTCCTGTGTTTAAAGTTTTTGAACGATATTGAGGAAACCTTCATGGTGGTGGGATGTGTGTTGTTGGTGGGAGTGGTACTAGAATTGTCACAGTGGGAATTGGCAATTGAATGCTAGGGTTGGAATTGAACGGGGATTGAGAACAAACACCTTCCATTCACTTATAAACAATAATTAACAGCAAACCGAGCAAGAGGTCAAATTAAGTCCGATTGAACATGTGGATGATAATAATTGTATGGTTTAGTTTAAATTTTGGTAGATATCCAAATGTCTTCGTGGTCGCCTCTAGTCTCTTAAAATATCTTGTTTTCGTACTCGATGTCAATGGTTCAAGCAATTACTACTGTCGTGGGTATCGTGATGTAAAAACAATTGATCATTTGTTTGTTTGTATGGTGTTTTAAGTCATTTTAAGCCATAAATGACGGTCAATTATTGTGTGGAAGAGGCAGACCATCCCATTCTTTCTGGGTAGAACAAGTACTGTATACGTCCCGCTGTCTATAAGAATCCACGCTTTCTCACTTGACAGGTCGAGCTCACAGTGGGATTCGAGCCCGGCGAGAGGGGAGAACATTTTGAATACGATATAAAACACCTATTTTGTTTTTAATCCGTCACCATGGTAACTGGCTTTTAATGACTTATGATTTCCACATCTAGGGTTTTCTTTTTTCTGTCACAGGGTGTACGAACGAGCGTATATGCGTACATAGTAGCTACACGCCTGAGTTAAAATTTGGCATATATATCTGATGTGTTAGCTCTGGCATATATATCTGATGTGTTAGCTTTGGCATATATATCTGATGTGTTAGCTCTGGCATATATATCTGATGTGTTAGCTCTGGCATATATATCTGATGTGTTAGCTTTGGCATATATATCTGATGTGTTAGCTCTGGCATACATATCTGATGTGTTAGCTCTGGCATATATATCTGATGTGTTAGCTCTGGCATATATATCTGATGTGTTAGCTAGAGCTCAAGCTCTTCAAAACAGAATTGGTGTTCCGCCATCAATTTGTCTAACTATTGATATACTGCATCTTTTCACGGTTCTTCTTAAACAATAGTGAACAGGGCTGGCGTGGCGCAGTCAGTAGCGCGGCGGATTTGTAACCGGAGGCCCCGGGTTCAATTCTCCGTGGTGCCACTGTGTTCCGTCGGTGTGTTCTTGGGCAAGACACTTTTCCTTAGCCTCGTCCGTCGGATGGGGACGTAAACCGGGCGGTCCCGTGTATCGGTCTATCCTCCGAGCACGTTAAAGAACCATAGGAATCTATTCGATAATAAGAGTAGGGCAGGTTCCCGGATTCCTATGTATCCTTCCCCTCTCTCTGGGGCGGCTCTAAATAACCTGTACTGTGTTGATGAGCCGTTAAACAACATTCAATTCAATTGTCGAATTTGTTTTTATCATTCACCTAATAATAGGTTCAGATAGACCCTGATTTGATATAACATTTTCTTAACCCTTAACCCGCGGGCTAAGCACGACTATAATAGTGTTTGCGTCCATTGTAAATCCAGACCAGCCTGCGAGTAACTCGAACTAGCAGGCTGATCATGGTTTACAATGTCCTTCTGCTGATCAGTCATTTCCACCAAAACACCCTTTTTCACATAAATGGAATGGTCTTGATTCAAAGAAAGAACAGTCCATTATTGATACTATATATAAAAGCTAATGCGCTAATGGATGCCACGTGATCAGCAGAAAATGTAAATAATTTGTATTCTACAGGCTTATCTGGGTCTATGCTAATGTTTTCATATATACATTTCATTGAATAAAAATCAGACAGTCATTTGGATATGCTCAATATCTGCTTACTTACGGACAGGTTGCATATAATCAAATACGATTTTGAGTTTCCATTTGTTCTTATAAATATTCTACCATATGTTTAAATAATTATTATTATTTGTGCAATATAATTAACAGTTAGTTATATGCAAAACCAATTTACTATTCATGTAATTAATATTAATGATAGAACAAATGGACGTTATAGAGAAAAAAACTAACGGGACGCGTAGAACAGCTTTAACAGCGCTTTAAGTAAACAATGTTTGATGTTTTTAAGCACACTTCACTGAGTTCTAAATATTCCTTTAAACAGTTTCAAATTTTACCAACCAATACTCTTTTATGGATGCTATGGAAACCTTAAAGAAAGGTAATTTGATGATTTTTGATAATCAAAAGCTGCCACCTACACAATCGGTGTTGTGTTTTTCTGTGATTTTTTTCGAAAGCAACTATAGAGAATATTATCTTGGATAAATTGAGGTGAGGTTTGTAGATTGTATGTGTTTTTACCAAATATGCACGGTTTAAGAAAAAGGGGGATAACTCCATTGAGGACTGAACTTTTCAAAAAACTCTTTTGTTTGGACTATTGGTGGTGGTCGATCTAAATATTCTATATACATCATTTATTATTTCCTGTTTTTCTGTTTATATAATAAGGGAAAGAAAAAATGGTACTTTTTATTTTTGCTCAGTATATGTTAAAGATATTGACAATGTTTGGGAAATATGCTTGAGCTTTGTAGTCTACTCTTGTATCTTTGCGATGTGCATTAGTGCGATGTGCCTAAGTGTAAGGCACAATAATCGGAATACTTTTTTTTCACATTATCCACAGACATATTAATAAACAGATAGGAACTTCCTATCTTAACCAATGAAGTAACCAAAATATCACGTGGCACCTTAACTTTTCCTTGTATCTCCTCTCTCAATTATTCACTGATTTTGATGAGAATACATTCAAACAATTCATAGTGAATAGCAAAATGGTATTATAATAATTTATGTTTATTTTGAAAGTAAGAAATTGTATAAAAAGATGTTTAAAGTTAAAAATGTCATCATTTTTCGCCTTTCTCTTAAAAATCAAGGTTTTGACATAGTCAAAGTTTCCGTCAAACTCCTTTTTTGCTCTAAATGTAAGAGAAAGAAAAATACTATCATTGGAAAGAAAATTAAATTTGTGATGGTATTTGGCATGAATAAAACTTGTATCTATAAAACTCTTCATAATATGTCTGTTTAAAGTTGGGAAATAATTTGTGAAATTTTCGCACTGTGCCACGTGAAATTAGGTAATTTTGGTAGTGTCCAATCTATTTGTTATTAGGTCTGTGCATTATCATATGAATTTTTCAGTTACACTTGCTTGCATGTTGGCGCCGGCATTATGCTCGATTGCGAAAGTGAAGCAGGATACATCACGTGATTTTATGGTCTGGGTTGAGAAAAATAACACCCGTGTATGTGGAGGAACGTTAATAGACAGGCTATGGGTTCTTACCGCTGCTAGCTGCGTCATTGACGGGTAAGTAGGATTGAAAAATAGGACAGCATTTTAAGTGGTTGATTGTTATACCCAGAATGTGTTTTGACCGCAGGTAGCTGCGTCAGTGACGGGTAAGTAGGATTAACAAAAATAACAACATTGTAAGTGGTTGATTGTTATACCCGGAGTGTGTTTTGACCCCAGCTAGCTGCGTCAGTGACGGATAAATAGTAGTGAAAACTACGACAAAAATTGTGAATGGTTGATCGTTATACCTGGAGTGGGTTCTGACCGCTGAAAGAAGCCTGAATGATGGCTTACACATAAGGGTCCATCGAAACGCCGAACAACACAGCACATCACCGCGAAACTGCTCTAAAGTAATAATGCAAAGCCATCAATGTGGTTTTGGGGAACTTAATATACATACCATTACCAAAGCTGTTAAAGACTATCGTCTCTCGTCTGAGACAAAGTTGTTGGTGATTGCATTGTTATCTATTCTCTAGAGTAGCCATCACGCCAATAACAGCCAAATGTTACATCATATGTACACCGTTTCTAAACCTACTGACGACGAGGTATATTTATAATATATATAAATTTCACATTTTTGAAAATCCAACCTCTATAGATACAATATAAACGGTTTTAACCAGCCAGGCCAAACCCCGAAAGCGGGGCGTCGAAATAAGAGTACCCCTCATAATTCATTTTACTCATATTCAATCACGGGTACTTTTAGAACCGTGAATAAACCTTTACTTTTAATCGGCACATATTCATTATTATATGACCTGAATACCTATACAGAGTTTTGATACACAGTGTTTTTTTTTTGTTGTTGCAGCAAACGAACTGACTATCGATTATTCCTTGGCGATATTAAAAATAAAACGAAGAATGACGAACAAATAATCAGACCAAAAAAGATACTCATCGTAAGTGAATATTTTTACTTAAAGGTACTTGAATCCAAAAGGATTTTAAATTTTAAAACATACATATATTCATACTTGCCAACATACATATGCATACTTGCCAACATACATATATTTATACTTGCCAACCTTGCCAACATACATATATCCATAATTGCCTACATATATATATTTATACTTGCCAACATACATATATCCATACTTGCCAACATACACATGCATACTTGCCAACATACATATATTTATACTTGCCAACCTTGCCAACATACATATATCCATAATTGCCTACATGCATATATTTATACTTGCCAACATACATATATTCATATTTACCAACATGCATACATCCTTACTTACCAACATACATATATTCATACTTGCCAATATACATATACCCATAATTGCCTTCATACATATATTCATACTTGCCAACATACATATATTCATATTTACCAACATGCATACATCCTTACTTACCAACATACATATATTCATACTTGCCAATATACATATACCTATAATTGCCTTCATACATATATTCATACTTGCCAACATACATATATTCATACTTGTCAACATACATATATTCATATTTACCAACATACATACATCCTTAATTGCCAATATATTCATATTTGCCAACATACATATATTCATACTTGTCAACATTCTTATATTTGTATTTACCAACATACATCCTTACTTGCCAATATATTCATACTTGCCAACATACATATATTCATATTTACCAACATACATAAATTCATATTTACCAATATACATACATCACTATTTGCCAATATATTCATACTTGCCAATATATTCATACTTGCCAACATACATATATTCATATTTACCAATATACATACATCCTTACTTGCCGATATGTTCATACTTGTCAACATACCAGCAATCGAGCACTTTCATTTCGATTCTTACTAAATTTAATATCAAGCAAAGCTTGAAAACCATCAATAGTGGACAATACACATTAGACTTAATGCCTTTGAGTTAACGAAATGTGACTATAGTTTGCCTTGCCAACGCTTTATTACTATTTCTTTCACCCGATCTTTACTAAACACAATCTTGTAAATATGACTGTATATTATATATATTATGCCTTCTGAATACTGTTCTTTTTTACGCGAAGCTCGTGTATTAAGTACAAGTTACAGTCTGTTTCCAGTGTAGAACACGTCAGGCTCTCGGCTCAAGTATAAATTGCCAATCACTCAATACAATTTTCATTTATTATCATGTCCTGCCTTTGTGGTCATTTGTGTCATTCAGTTTCTTACATGACCTTTATTATTTTAGCCAGTAGAGCGATACAGGCCCGCCCTACCATGTCTCTTGTTTTGAATACGACAAATTTACCGAAAATAATTCTTTTATAATTTACATCAGTCGCATTTCGAATCAGTACCGGAAGAAAAGGATATTTGTCTTGTACATAATTCTTATATTAAACGTTTATTTTAACCAATAGTACCCAGGCTACGATGCAGTACCCGGAGAAAATGACCTCGCACTTCTGCAGCTGACCAGAAAAGCCAATATTAAAAGACCATACGTTTTACCCATTTCACGACTGGCAACTCCAGCTGTCGAAGCAAAAGCGGAGAACAAATATAAAAGATGTATAATGGTTGCGTATGGAGAAGTGCTAGGAAGTAAGTACCGAGCCACAAACATGTTGTAATCTAATGTGGAGAAGTGCTAGGAAGTAAGTACCGAGCCACATATATGCTGTAATGTAATGTGGAGAAGTGATAGGAAGTAAGTACCGAGCCACAGATATGCTGTAATGTAATATGGAGTAGTGCCAGGAAGTAAGTACCGAACCACTTATAAGCTGTGATGTGGAGTAGTGCTAGGAAGTAAGTACCGAGTCACGTTTAAGCTGTGATGTGGAATAGTGCTTGGAAGTAAGTACCGAGCCACTTATATGCTGCGATGTGGACTAGTACTAGAAGGAAATTACCGAGCCACATATATGCTGTGATGTGGAGTAGTGCTAGGAAGTAAGTACCGAGCCACATATATGCTGTAATGCGGAGAAGTGCTCGGAAGTAAGTACCAAGCCACATAATGCTGTAATGTAATGTGGAGAAGTGTTAGGAAGTAAGTATCGAGCCACATACATGCTGTAATGTAATGTGGAAGTAAGTACCGAGCCACATATATGCTGTTATGTAATTGGAGAAGTGCTAGGAAGTAAGTACCGAGCCATAGATATACTGTAATGTAATGTGGAGTAGTGCTATGAAGTAAGTACCGAGCCACATATATGCTGTAATGTAATATGGTGTAGTGCCAGGAAGTAAGTACCGAGCCACATATATGCTGTAATGTGGAATAGTGCTAGGAAGTAAGTACCGAACCACAGATATGCTGTAATGTGGAGTAGTGCTAGGAAGTAAGTACCGAGCCACTTATATGCTGTAATGTAATATGGTGTAGTGCCAGGAAGTAAGTACCGAGCCACATATATGCTGTAATGTGGAGTAGTGCTAGGAAGTAAGTACCGAGCCACTTATATGCTGTAATGTAATATGGTGCAGTGCCAGGAAGTAAGTACCGAGCCACATATATGCTGTAATGTGGAGTAGTGCTAGGAAGTAAGTACCGAAACACAGATATGCTGTAATGTGGAGTATTTTTAGGAAGTCAGTACCGAGCCACTTATATGCTGTAATGTAATATGGAGTAGTGTTAGGAAATAAGTACTGAGCCACATAAATGCTGTGATGTGGAGTAGTGCTAGGAAGTAAGTACCGAACCACAGATATGCTGTAATGTGGAGTAGTGCTAGGAAGTAAGTACCGAGCCACATATATGCTGTAATGTAATATGGAGTAGTGCTAGGAAATAAGTACTGAGTCACATATATGCTGTGATGTGAAGTAGTGCTAGGAAGTAAGTACCGAGCCACTTATTTGCTGTGATGAGGAGTAGTGCTAGGAAGTAAATACCGAGCCACTTATATGCTGCGATGTGGAGTAGTATTAGGAAGTAAGTACCGACCCACTTATATGCTGCGATGAGGAGTAGTACTAGAAGGAAAGTACCGAGCCACATATATGCTGTGATGTGGAGTAGCGCTAAGAAGTAAATACCGAGCCACATATATGCTGTGATGTGGAGTAGTGCTAGGAAGTAAGTACCGAGCCACAGATATGCTGTGATGTGGAGAAGTGCTTGGAAGTAAACACCGAGCCACATATATGCTGTGATGTGGAGTAGTGCTACGACGTAAGTACCGAGCCACAGATATGCTGTGATGTGGAGCAGTGCTAGGAAGTAAGTACCGAGCCACAGATATGCTGTAATGTGGAGCAGTGCTAGGAAGTAAGTACCGAGCCACATATATGCCGTGATATGGAGCAGTGTTAGGAAGTAAGTGCCGAGTCACATATATGCTGTAATGTGGAGTAGTGCTAGGAAGTAAGTACCGAGCCACATATATGCTGTTATGTGAAGAAGTGCTAAGAAGTAAGTGCCGAGCCACAGATATGCTGTAATGTGGAGTAGTGCTAGGAAGTAAGTACCGAGCCACATATATGCTGTAATGTGAAGAAGTGCTAGGAAGTAAGTGCCGAGCCACAGATATGCTGTAATGTGGAGCAGTGCTAGGAAGTAAGTACCGAGCCACATACATGCTGTAATGTGAAGAAGTGCTAGGAAGTAAGTGCTGAGCCACAGATATGCTGTAATGTGGAGAAGTGCTAGGAAGTAAGTGCCGAGCCACATATATGTTGTAACTGTGTAGCTGTATACAAAAACTAGGAGTACAAGGTCATCTTGAATAATGTTTTACATTTTTTTCACGAATCTAAACAAACCAAATGTCTACATAAGTGTCTTCCGTAGTTCTTCTTAAGCCACTATTAAATAAGTTAATTTTTTTTGGTTCTTTTTTGACATATTGTTTTATTATAGTTTTTTCTAAAACTGGCGGCGTCTCGTTAGTTTCAATAAATATTAAGAACATATCATTAAAATGGCATAATAATGTTTCTCTCCAGCAGGTATTAATATTAATAAATGGTTATATGTTATGCTATTTTTAAATAATTTACATTTTTGACTAGGATTATTTCCCTTTAACACAATCCGTTATTTTGAAAATAAAGGCTTCGTATGATGCGTATTTAAACGTAAAATGAAACAGTTGACGGTTTATAGCTTGGGAAATTACGTAATTCAAGCAATAGAATAGAATAACATTTCGCAAACTATGTCAAATCAATAATAAATACCTCGTGTGGAAAGTGATAATACTATAACATTGTATCCCATGAAAGCTGCGCTTAACATAAAACAGATA